>CM031955.1:5787698-5847698 GCA_018749465.1 Paracanthobrama guichenoti
TGTTGTGCAGGTGTTCAGTGAGTGTGTTGTGTTGTGCAGGTGTTCAGTGTGTTGTGTTGTTGTGCAGGTGTTCAGTGAGTGTTGTTGTTGTGCAGGTGTTCAGTGAGTGTGTTGTGTTGTTGTGCAGTGTGTTCAGTGAGTGTGTTGTGTTGTTGTGCAGGTGTTCAGTGAGTGTGTTGTGTGTTTGTGCAGGTGTTCAGTGAGTGTGTTGTGTTGTTGTGCAGGTGTTCAGTGAGTGTGTTGTGTTGTTGTGCAGGTGTTCAGTGTGTATTGTGTTGTGCAGGTGTTCAGTGAGTGTGTTGTGTTGTTTGTGCAGGTGTTCAGTGAGTGTGTTGTGTTGTGTGTGCAGTGAGTGTGTTGTTGTGCATTTTCAGTGTGTTGTTGTGCAGGTGTTCAGTGAGTGTGTTGTGTTGTTGTGCAGGTGTTCAGTGAGTGTGTTGTGTTGTTGTGCAGGTGTTCAGTGAGTGTGTTGTGTTGTTGTGCAGGTGTTCAGTGAGTGTGTTGTTGTTGTTCAGTGAGTGTGTTGTTGTGTTGTGCAGGTGTTCAGTGAGTGTGTTGTGTTGTTGTGCAGGTGTTCAGTGAGTGTGTTGTGTTGTTGTGCAGGTGTTCAGTGAGTGTGTTGTGTTGTTGTGCAGGTGTTCAGTGAGTGTGTTGTGTTGTTGTGCAGGTGTTCAGTGAGTGTGTTGTGTTGTTTATTGTGTTGTTGTGTTGTGCAGGTGTTCAGTGAGTGTGTTGTGTGTTGTTGTGCAGGTGTTCAGTGAGTGTGTTGTGTTGTTGTGCAGGTGTTCAGTGAGTGTGTTGTTGTGTTGTGCAGGTGTTCAGTGAGTGTGTTGTGTTGTGTGTGTGTGTTGTGTATTGTGTTGTTGTGCATGTGTTCAGTGAGTGTGTTGTGTTGTTGTGCAGGTGTTCAGTGTGTTCAGTGCAGGTGTTCAGTGAGTGTGTTGTGTTGTTTGTGCAGGTGTTCAGTGAGTGTGTTGTGCAGGTGTTCAGTGAGTGTGTTGTGCAGGTGTTCAGTGAGTTGTGTTGTTGTGTTGTTGTGCAGGTGTTCAGTGAGTGTGTTGTGTTGTTGTGCAGGTGTTCAGTGAGTGTGTGTGTTGTGTGTTGTGCAGGTGTTCAGTGAGTGTGTTGTGTTGTGTGTGCAGGTGTTCAGTGAGTGTGTTGTGTTGTGTGTGCAGGTGTTCAGTGAGTGTGTGTGTGTGTGTTGTGTTGTTGGTGTTCAGTGTTGTGCAGTGTGTTGTGTTGTGTTGTTGTGCAGGTGTTCCAGTGAGTGTGTTTGTGTTGTGTTGTGCAGGTGTTCAGTGAGTGTGTTGTGTTGTTGTGCAGGTGTTCAGTGAGTGTGTTTTGTTGTGTTGTGTGCAGTGTTCAGTGGAGTGTGTTGTGTTGTTGTGCAGGTGTTCAGTAGTGAGTGTTTATTTGTTTGTGTTGTTGTGCAGGTGTTCAGTGAGTGTGTTTGTGTTGTTGTGCAGGTGTTCAGTGAGTGTGTTGTGTTGTTGTGTATTGTGTTGTTGTGTTGTGCAGGTGTTCAGTGAGTGTGTTGTGTTGTTGTGCAGGTGTTGTGCAGTGTGTTGTGTTGTTGTGCAGGTGTTCAGTGTTGTGTGTTGTTCAGTTGTTGTGTTGTGCAGGTGTTCAGTGAGTGTGTTGTGTGTTGTGCAGGTGTTCAGTGAGTGTGTTGTGTTGTTGTGCAGGTGTTCAGTGAGTGTGTTGTGTTGTTGTGCATGTGTTCAGTGAGTGTGTGTGTTGTTGTTTATTGTGTTGTTGTGCAGGTGTTCAGTGAGTGTGTTGTGTTGTGCAGGTGTTCAGTGAGTGTGTTGTGTTGTTGCAGGTGTTCATTGTGTTGTGTTGTGTTGTGCAGGTGTTCAGTGAGTGTGTTGTGTTGTTGTGCAGGTGTTCAGTGAGTGTGTTGTGTTGTTGTGTTGTGCAGGTGTTCAGTGAGTGTGTTGTGTTGTTGTGCAGGTGTTCAGTGAGTGTGTGTGTGTGTTGTTCAGTGAGTGTGTTGTGTTGTTGTGCAGGTGTTCAGTGAGTGTGTTGTGTATTGTGTTGTTGTGCAGGTGTTCAGTGAGTGTGTTCAGTGTGTGTTTGTGTGCAGGTGTTCAGTGAGTGTGTTGTGTTTGTGCATGTGTTCAGTGAGTGTGTTGTTGTTGTGTTCAGTGTGTTTGTTGTGCAGGTGTGTTGTGTGTGTTGTGCAGGTGTTGTGTGTGTGTTGTTGTGCAGGTGTTCCAGTGAGTGTGTTGTGTTGTTGTGCAGGTGTTCAGTGAGTGTGTAGGTGTTGTGCAGTGTTGTGCATGTGCAGGTGTGTTGTGTTGTTGTGCAGTGTTCAGTGTGTGTTGTGTTGTTGTGCAGGTGTTCAGTGAGTGTGTTGTGTTGTTTGTGCAGTGTTCAGTGAGTGTGTTGTGTTGTTGTGTTGTGCAGGTGTTCAGTGAGTGTGTTGTGTTGTTGTGTATTGTTGAGTTGTTGTTGTGTTCAGTGAGTGTGTTGTGTGTGTTCAGTGAGTGTGTTGTGTTGTTGTGCAGGTGTTCAGTGAGTGTGTTGTGTTGTTGTTTGTGCAGGTGTTCCAGTGAGTGTGTTGTGTTGTTGTGCAGGTGTTCAGTGAGTGTGTGTTGTGTTGTTGTGCAGGTGTGTGAGTGTGTTGTGTTGTGCAGGTGTTCAGTGAGTGTGTTGTGTTGTGCAGGTGTTCAGTGTGTGTTGTGTGTTGTGCAGGTGTTCAGTGAGTGTATTGTGTTGTGTTGTTGTGCAGGTGTTCAGTGAGTGTGTTGTGTTGTTGTGCAGGTGTTCAGTGAGTGTGTTGTTGTGTGCAGGTGTTCAGTGAGTGTGTTGTGTTGTTGTGCAGGTGTTCAGTGAGTGTGTTGTGTTGTTGTGCAGGTGTTCAGTGAGTGTGTTGTGTTGTTGTGCAGGTGTTCAGTGAGTGTGTTGTGTGTTGTTGTTCAGTGAGTGTGTTGTGTGTTGTGCAGGTGTTCCAGTGAGTGTGTTGTGTTGTGCAGGTGTTCAGTGAGTGTGTTGTGTTGTTGTGCAGGTGTTCAGTGAGTGTGTTGTGTTGTTGTGCAGGTGTTCAGTGAGTGTGTTGTGTGTTGTTGTGCAGGTGTTCAGTGAGTGTGTTGTTGTGTTGTGCAGGTGTTCAGTGAGTGTGTTGTGTTGTTGTTGTGCAGGTGTTCAGTGAGTGTGTTGTGTTGTTGTGCAGGTGTTCAGTGAGTGTGTTGTGTTGTTGCAGGTGTTCAGTGAGTGTATTTGTGTTGTTGTGCATGTGTTCAGTGAGTGTGTTGTGTTGTTGTTTATTGTGTTGTTGTGCAGGTGTTCAGTGAGTGTGTTGTGTTGTTTGTTCAGTGAGTGTGTTGTGTTGTTGTGCAGGTGTTCAGTGAGTGTGTTGTGTTGTTGTGCAGGTGTTCAGTGAGTGTGTTGTGTTGTTGTGCAGGTGTTCAGTGAGTGTGTTGTGTTGTTTATTGTGTTGTGTTGTTGTGCAGGTGTTCAGTGAGTGTGTTGTGTTTGTGCAGGTGTTCAGTGTGTGTGTTGTGTTGTTGTGCAGTGTTCAGTGAGTGTGTTGTGTTGTTGTGCAGGTGTTCAGTGAGTGTGTTGTGTTGTGTTGTTGTGTATTGTGTTGTTGTGTTGTGCATGTGTTCAGTGAGTGTGTTGTGTTGTTGTGTATTGTGTTGTTGTGTTGTGCAGGTGTTCAGTGAGTGTGTTGTGTTGTGCAGGTGTTCAGTGAGTGTGTTGTTGTTGTGCAGGTGTTCAGTGAGTGTGTTGTGTTGTGCAGGTGTTCAGTGAGTGTGTTGTGTTGTTGTGCAGGTGTGAGAGTGTGTTGTGTTTGTGCAGCAGGTGTTCAGTGAGTGTGTTGTGTTGTTGTGCAGGTGTTCAGTGAGTGTGTTGTGTTGTTGTGCAGGTGTTCAGTGTGTGTTGTGTGTTTGTGCATGTGTTCAGTGAGTGTGTTGTTGTGTTGTGCATGTGTGCAGTGAGGTGTTCAGTGAGTGTGTTGTTGTTTATTTTGTGTTGTGTTGTTGTGTTGTGTGCAGGTGTTCAGTGAGTGTGTGTGTGTTGTTGTGCAGGTGTTCAGTGTGTGTTGTGTGTGTTGTGTTGTTGTGCAGGTGTTCAGTGAGTGTGTTGTTGTTGCAGGTGTTGTGTTGTTGTGTTCAGTGAGTGTGTTGTGTTGTGCAGGTGTTCAGTGAGTGTGTTGTGTTGTTGTGCAGGTGTTCAGTGAGTGTGTTGTGTTGTTGTGCAGGTGTTCAGTGGTGTGTGTATTGTGTTGTGTTCATTTGTGCAGGTGTTCAGTGAGTGTGTTGTGTTGTGCAGGTGTTCAGTGTGTGTGTTGTGTGTGTGCAGGTGTTCAGTGAGTGTGTTGTGTTGTTGTGCAGGTGTTTCCAGTGAGTGTGTTGTGTTGTTGTGCAGGTGTTCAGTGAGTGTGTTGTTTGTTGTGCAGGTGTTCAGTGAGTGTGTTGTGTTGTGCAGCATGTGTCCAGTGAGTGTGTTGTGTTGTTGTGCAGGTGTTCAGTGAGTGTGTGTGTGTGTGTTGTGTTGTTTGTGCAGGTGTTCAGTGAGTGTGTTGTGTTGTTGTGTGTTGTGTGTTGTGCAGGTGTTCAGTGAGTGTGTGTGTGTTGTGCAGGTGTTCAGTGAGTGTGAGTGTGTGTTGTTGTGCAGGTGTTCAGTGAGTGTGTTGTGTTGTTGTGCAGGTGTTCAGTGAGTGTGTTGTTGTGTTGTGCAGGTGTTCAGTGAGTGTGTTGTTGTGTTGTGCAGGTGTTCAGTGAGTGTGTTGTGTTGTTGTGCAGTGAGTGTGTTGTCAGTGTTCAGTGTGTGTGTGTTGTTGTGTTGTTGTGCAGGTGTTCAGTGAGTGTGTTGTGTTGTTGTGCAGGTGTTTGTGCATGTGTTCAGTGAGTGTGTTGTGTTGTTGTGCAGGTGTTCAGTGAGTGTGTTGTGTTGTGCAGGTGTTCAGTGAGTTGTGTTGTTTATTGTGTTGTGCAGGTGTTCAGTGAGTGTGTTGTGTTGTTGTGCAGGTGTTCAGTGAGTGTGTTGTGCAGGTGTTCAGTGTTGTGTGTTGTGCATGTGTTCAGTGAGTGTGTTGTGTTGTTGTGCAGGTGTTCAGTGAGTGTGTTGTGTTGTTGTGCAGGTGTTCAGTGAGTGTGTTGTGTTGTTTATTGTGTTGTGTTGTTGTGCAGGTGTTCAGTGAGTGTGTTGTGTTGTTGTGCAGGTGTTCAGTGAGTGTGTGTTGTGTTGTGCAGGTGTTCAGTTGTGTTGTGTTGTTGTGCAGGTGTTCAGTGAGTGTGTTGTGTTGTGCAGGTGTTCAGTGAGTGTGTTGTGTTGTTTATTGTGTTGTGTTGTTGTGCAGGTGTTCAGTGAGTGTGTTGTGTTGTGCAGGTGTTCAGTGAGTGTGTTGTGTTGTGCATGTGTTCAGTGAGTGTGTTGTTGTGCAGGTGTGTGAGTGTGTTGTGTTGTTGTGCAGGTGTGTGAGTGTGTTGTGTTGTGCAGAGTGTTCAGTGAGTGTGTTGTGTTGTTGTGCAGGTGTTCAGTGAGTGTGTTGTTGTGTGTGTTGTGCAGGTGTTCAGTGAGTGTGTTGTGTTGTTGTGCAGGTGTTCAGTGAGTGTGTTGTGTTGTTGTGCAGGTGTTCAGTGAGTGTGTTGTGTTGTTGTGCAGGTGTTCAGTGAGTGTGTTGTGTTGTTGTGCATGTGTTCAGTGAGTGTGTTGTGTTGTTGTGCAGGTGTTCAGTGAGTGTGTTGTTGTGTTGTGCATGTGTTCAGTGAGTGTGTTGTGTTGTTGTGCAGGTGTTCAGTGAGTGTGTTGTGTTGTTGTTGCAGGTGTTCAGTGAGTGTGTTGTTGTGTTGTGCATGTGTTCAGTGAGTGTGTTGTGTTGTTGTGCAGGTGTTCAGTGAGTGTGTTGTGTTGTTGTGCAGGTGTTCAGTGAGTGTGTTGTGCATGTGTTCAGGTGTTCAGTGAGTGTGTTGTTGTTGTGTTGTGTTGTGTTCAGTGAGTGTGTTGTGTTGTTGTGCAGGTGTTCAGTGAGTGTGTTGTGTTGTATTTGTGCAGGTGTTCAGTGAGTGTGTTGTGTTGTTGTGTGTGTTGTTGTGCAGGTGTGTTCAGTGTTCAGTGTGTGTTGTGTTGTTGTGCAGGTGTTCAGTGAGTGTGTTGTGTTGTTTATTGTGTTGTGTTGTTGTGCAGGTGTTCAGTGAGTGTGTTTGTGTTGTTGTGCATTGTGTTGTGCATGTGTTCAGTGAGTGTGTTGTGTTGTGTGTTGTTGTTGTGTTGTGCAGGTGTTCAGTTGTGTTGTTGTGTTGTTGTGTGTGTTGTGTTGTTGTGCAGGTGTTCAGTGAGTGTTGTTGTTGTGCAGGTGTGTGAGTGTTGTTGTGTTGTGCATGTGTTCAGTGAGTGTTGTGTTGTTGTGCAGGTGTTCAGTGAGTGTGTTGTGTTGTTGTGCAGGTGTTCAGTGAGTGTGTTGTGTTGTTGTGCAGGTGTTCAGTGAGTGTGTTGTGTTGTTGTGCAGGTGTTCAGTGAGTGTGTTGTTGTGTTGTGCAGGTGTTCAGTGAGTGTTGTGTTGTTGTGTATTGTGTTGTTGTGTTGTGCATGTGTTCAGTGGTGTGTTGTGTTGTGCAGGTGTTCAGTGTTGTTGTTGTGTTGTGCAGGTGTTCAGTGAGTGTGTTGTGTTGTTGTGCAGGTGTTCAGTGAGTGTGTTGTGTTGTTGTGCAGGTGTTCAGTGAGTGTGTTGTGTTGTGTTGTGCATGTGTTCAGTGAGTGTGTTGTGTTGTTGTGCAGGTGTTCAGTGAGTGTGTTGTGTTGTTGTGTATTGTGTTGTGTTGTGCATGTGTTCAGTGAGTGTGTTGTGTTGTTGTGCAGGTGTTCAGTGTTCAGTGTGTTGTTGTGTTGTGAGTGTGCATGTTGTTGTGTTGTGCATGTGTTCAGTGAGTGTGTTGTTGTTGTGCAGGTGTTCAGTGCAGTGTGTTGTGTTGTGCAGGTGTTCAGTGTGTTGTGTTGTTGTGCAGGTGTTCAGTGAGCATGTGTTCAGTGAGTGTGTTGTGTTGTTTATTGTGTTGTGTTGTTGTGCAGGTGTTCAGTGAGTGTGTTGTGTTGTTGTGCAGGTGTTCAGTGAGTGTGTTGTGTTGTTGTGCAGGTGTTCAGTGAGTGTGTTGTTGTTGTGCAGGTGTTCAGTGAGTGTGTTGTGTTGTTGTTGTGTTCAGTGAGTGTATTGTGTTGTTGTGCAGGTGTTCAGTGAGTGTGTTGTGTTGTTGTGCATGTGTTCAGTGAGTGTGTTGTGTTGTTGTGTTCAGTGCAGTGTGTTCAGTGTGTTGTGTTGTTGTGCAGGTGTTCAGTGAGTGTGTTGTGTTGTTGTGCAGGTGTTCAGTGAGTGTGTTGTTGTTGTTGTGCAGTGTGTTCAGTGAGTGTGTTGTGTGTTGTGCAGGTGTTCAGTGAGTGTGTGTTGTGTTGTTGTGCAGGTGTTCAGTGAGTGTGTTGTGTTGTTGTGCAGGTGTTCAGTTGTTGTGTTGTTGTGAGGAGTGTGTTGTTGTTGTGCAGGTGTTCAGTGAGTGTGTTGTGTTGTTGTGCAGGTGTTCAGTGAGTGTGTTGTGTTGTGCAGGTGTTCAGTGAGTGTTGTTGTTGTGCATGTGTTCAGTGAGTGTGTTGTTGTTGTTGTGCAGGTGTTCAGTGAGTGTGTTGTGTTGTTGTGCAGGTGTTCAGTGAGTGTGTTGTGTTGTTGTGCATGTGTTCAGTGAGTGTGTTGTGTTGTTGTTGTGCAGGTGTTCAGTGTGAGTGTGTGTGTTGTTGTGCAGTTGTTCAGTGAGTGTGTTGTGTTGTGAGTGTGTGTTCAGTGTGTTGTTGTGCATGTGTTCAGTGAGTGTGTTGTGTGTTGTGCAGGTGTTGTGTGTGTTGTGTTTGTGTTCAGTGTTCAGTGTGTTGTGTTGTTGTGCAGGTGTTCAGTGAGTGTGTTGTGTTGTTGTTGTGTTGTTGTTGCAGGTGTGAGTGTGTTCAGTGTTGTGTGTTGTGTTGTTCAGGTGTTCAGGGAGTGTGTTGTTGTGTTGTGCAGGTGTTCAGTGAGTGTGTTGTTGTGTTGTGCATGTGTTCAGTGAGTGTATTGTGTTGTTGTGCATGTGTTCAGTGAGTGTTGTTGTTGTGTTGTGCAGGTGTTCAGTGAGTGTGTTGTGTTGTTGTGCATGTGTTCAGTGAGTGTGTTGTGTTGTTGTTTATTGTGTTGTTGTGCAGGTGTTCAGTGAGTGTGTTGTTGTTGTGCAGGTGTTCAGTGAGTGTGTTGTGTTGTTGTGCAGTGTTCAGTGAGTGTGTTGTGTTGTGTGCAGGTGTTCAGTGAGTGTGTTGTGTTGTTGTGCAGTGTTCAGTTGTGTTGTTTGTGCAGGTGTTCAGTGAGTGTGTTGTTGTTGTGCAGGTGTTCAGTGAGTGTGTTGTTGTGCATGTGTTCAGTGAGTGTGTTGTGTTGTTGTGTATTCAGTGAGTGTGTTGTGTTGTGCATGTGTTCAGTGAGTGTGTTGTGTTGTTGTGCAGGTGTTCAGTGAGTGTGTTGTGTTGTTGTGCAGGTGTTCAGTGAGTGTGTTGTGTGTTGTTGTGCAGGTGTTCAGTGAGTGTGTTTCAGTGAGTGTGTTGTGTTGTTGTGCATGTGTTCAGTGAGTGTGTTGTGTTGTTGTGCAGGTGTTCAGTGAGTGTGTTGTGTTGTTGTGCATGTGTTCAGTGTGTTCAGTGTTGTGCAGTGTTCAGTGAGTGTGTTGTTGTTGTGCAGGTGTTCAGTGAGTGTGTTGTGTTGTTGTGCAGGTGTTCAGTGAGTGTGTTGTTTGTTGTGCAGGTGTGTCAGTGTTGTGTGTTCAGTTGTGTTGTGCATGTGTTCAGTGAGTGTGTTGTGTTGTTGTGCAGGTGTTCAGTGAGTGTGTTGTGTTGTTGTGCATGTGTTCAGTGAGTGTGTTGTGTTGTTGTGCAGGTGTTCAGTGAGTGTGTTGTGTGTGCAGTGTGTTGTGCATGTGTTTGTGCAGTGTTCAGTGAGTGTGTTGTAGTGTTGTGCAGGTTGTGTGTGTTGTTGTGCAGGTGTTCAGTGAGTGTGTTGTGTTGTTGTGTTCAGTGTGTGTTTGCATGTGTTCAGTGTGTTGTGTTGTTGTGCAGGTGTTCAGTGAGTGTGTTGTGTTGTGCAGGTGTTCAGTGAGTGTGTTGTTGTGTTGTTGTGCATGTGTTCAGTGAGTGTGTTGTGTTGTTGTGCAGGTGTTCAGTGAGTGTGTTGTGTTGTTGTGCAGGTGTTCAGTGAGTGTGTTGTGTTGTTGTGCATGTGTTCAGTGAGTGTGTTGTGTTGTTTGTGCAGGTGTTCAGTGAGTGTGTTGTGTTGTTGTGCAGGTGTTCAGTGAGTGTGTTGTGTTGTTGTGCAGGTGTTCAGTGAGTGTGTTGTGTTGTGCAGGTGTTCAGTGAGTGTGTTGTGTTGTTGTGCAGGTGTTCAGGGAGTGTGTTGTTGTGTTGTGCATGTGTTCAGTGAGTGTGTGTGTTGTGTTGTTGTGCAGGTGTTCAGTGAGTGTTCAGTGTGTGTTGTGTTGTGCATGTGTTCAGTGAGTGTGTTGTTGTGTTGTGCATGTGTTCAGTGAGTGTGTTGTGTTGTTGTGCAGGTGTTCAGTGAGTGTGTTGTGTTGTTGTGTATTGTGTTGCAGTTGAGTGTGTGTGTGTGTGTTGTGCAGGTGTTCAGGAGTGTTCAGTGAGTGTGTTGTGTTGTGCAGGTGTTCAGTGAGTGTGTTGTTGTGTTGTGCATGTGTTCAGTGAGTGTGTTGTGTTGTTGTGCAGGTGTTCAGTGAGTGTGTTGTTGTGTTGTTGTGTGTGTGTGTTTGTTGTGTGTGTGCAGGTGTTCAGTGAGTGTGTTGTGTTGTTGTGCAGGTGTTCAGTGAGTGTGTTGTGTTGTGCATGTGTTCAGTGAGTGTGTTGTGTTGTTGTGTTTTGTTGTTGTGCATGTGTTCAGTGAGTGTGTTGTGTTGTTGTATTGTGTTCAGTGAGTGTGTTGTGTTGTTGTGCAGGTGTTCAGTGAGTGTGTTGTGTTGTTGTGTTGTGCAGGTGTTCAGTGAGTGTGTTGTGTTTGTGCAGGTGTTCAGTGAGTGAGTGTGTTGTGTTGTGTTGTTGTGCAGGTGTTCAGTGAGTGTGTGTTGTGTTGTGCATGTGTTCAGTGAGTGTGTTGTGTTGTTGTGTTGTGCATGTGTTCAGTGAGTGTATTGTGTTGTTGTGCAGGTGTTCAGTGAGTGTGTTGTGTTGTTGTGCATGTGTTCAGTGAGTGTGTTGTGTTGTGCAGGTGTTCAGTGAGTGTGTTGTGTTGTGCAGGTGTTCAGTGAGTGTGTTGTGTTGTTGTGCAGGTGTTCAGTGAGTGTGTTGTTGTGCAGGTGTTCAGTGAGTGTTGTGTTGTTGTGCAGGTGTTCAGTGAGTGTGTTGTGTTGTTGTGCATGTGTTCAGTGAGTGTGTTGTGTTGTTGTGCATGTGTTCAGTGAGTGTGTTGTGTTGTTGTGCAGGTGTTCAGGGAGTGTGTTGTTGTGTTGTGCATGTGTTCAGTGAGTGTGTTGTGTTGTTGTGCATGTGTTCAGTGAGTGTGTTGTGTTGTTGTGCAGGTGTTCAGTGAGTGTAGTGTTGTTGTGCAGGTGTTCAGTGAGTGTTTGTTGTGTTGTGCAGGTGTTCAGTGAGTGAGTGTGTTGTGTTGTTGTGCAGGTGTGAGTGTTGTGTTGTTGTGTGTGAGTGTGTTGTGTTGTTGTGCATGTGTTCAGTGAGTGTGTTGTGTTGTTGTGCAGGTGTTCAGTGAGTGTGTTGTTGTGTTGTTGTGCATGTGTTCAGTGAGTGTGTTGTGTTGTTGTGCAGGTGTTCAGTGAGTGTGTTGTGTTGTTGTGCATGTGTTCAGTGAGTGTGTTGTGTGTTGTTGTGTGTGTTGTGCAGCAGGTGTTCAGTGTGTTGTGTGTGTTCAGTGAGTGTGTTGTGTTGTGCAGGTGTTCAGTGAGTGTGTTGTGTTGTGTATTGTGTTGTTGTGCAGGTGTTCAGGGAGTGTGTTGTGTTGTGCATGTGTTCAGTGAGTGTGTTGTGTTGTTGTGCAGGTGTTCAGTGAGTGTGTTGTGTTGTTGTGTTGTGCAGGTGTTCAGTGAGTGTGTTGTTGTGTTGTGCAGGTGTTCAGTTCAGTGTTCAGTGAGTGTGTTGTGTTGTGTGCAGGTGTTCAGTGAGTGTGTTGTGTTGTTGTGCAGGTGTTCAGTGAGTGTGTTGTGTTGTGCATGTGTTCAGTGAGTGTGTTGTGTTGTTGTGTATTGTGTTGTTGTGCAGGTGTTCAGGGAGTGTGTTGTTGTGTTGTGCATGTGTTCAGTGAGTGTGTTGTGTTGTGCAGGTGTTCAGTGAGTGTGTTGTTGTGTTGTGCAGGTGTTCAGTGAGTGTGTTGTTGTTGTGCATGTGTTCAGTGAGTGTGTTGTGTTGTTGTGCAGGTGTTCAGTGAGTGTGTTGTGTTGTTGTGTTGTGCAGGTGTTCAGTGAGTGTGTTGTGTTGTTGTGTATTGTGTTGTGTTGTTGTGCAGGTGTTCAGTGAGTGTGTTGTGTATTGTGTTGTTGTGTTGTGCATGTGTTCAGTGAGTGTATTGTGTTGTTGTGCAGGTGTTCAGTGAGTGTGTTGTGTTGTTGTGTTGTGCATGTGTTCAGTGAGTGTATTGTGTTGTTGTGCAGGTGCTGACGGTGGAGGAGATGCTCCCTCACGTGGCTCATCTGGCTGGCGCCGTCACTAAGAACCTGTTCCTGAAGGATAAGAAGAGGAAGAGCCTGTGGCTGCTGTCGGTGCGTCACGACCGGCGGCTGGACCTGAGCGATGTGTCCCGGCGTCTGGGCCTCGGCGGAGGAAACCTGCGTCTGGCGGACGAGGCGCTGCTGCTGGAGAAGCTGCGTGTGCGGCAGGGCTGTGTGACCCCGCTCGCGCTCTTCTGCGACTCGGACCGGAGTGTGAAGCTGGTGCTGGACCGCGACCTAACCCACGGTGGCCACCAGCGGGTCTACTTCCACCCCATGACCAACAGCGCCACCATGGGTCTCGCTCCAGACGACCTGGTGCGCTTCCTGCAGGAGATCGAGCACGAGCCCGTCCTGCTGAGCTTCGACTGATCCTTCCATTCTGATGGATTATTTGTGCTGTTGTTAAAGGAAGCTTTTTTCATCTCTGGTCGACTGCCAAATTAAACAGTTCCTCTCAAAGAAGGACTTGCATTAGTGATTTATGCACTTCATACTTCCCGTCTGGATTACTGTAATTCCTGATATGTGGGTCTGCCTCAGTCCTCTCTTCAACATCTGCAATTATGCAAAATGCAGCAGCTAGACTTCTAGCGGTACAAAGAAGAGAGAGCACCTCAGCCTGTTCTTGCTTCCCACATCGGTTACCAGTTAGACACAGAGTAGATTTTAAGGTTCTGATGTACATTATATTGCCAAAAGTATTGGGACGCCCCTCCAAATCACTGAGTTCAGGTGTTCAATCACTTCCAGCCACAGAGTGGTAGGCCACGTAAAATCACAGAGTGGGGTCAGCGCATCACGCTTCTCTGGTTGAAGAGAACACAACACACTCACTGAACACCTGCACAACAACTCACGGATTTGGCGGTTGCCAGGAGAACGGGACTTGCCTGACTGCATTGTGCCAAGTGTAAAGTTTGGTGGAGGGGGGATTATGGGGTGGGGTTGTTTTTCAGGGGTTGGGCTTGACCCCTTAGTTCCAGTGAAAGGAACTCTTAATGCTTCAAGACATTCTGGACAATTTCATGCTCCTGACTTTGTGGGAACAGTTTGGGGACGGCCCCTTCCTGTCCCAACATGACTGCGCTCCAGTGCACAAAGCGCCGGTCCATAAAGACATGGATGAGTGAGTTTGGTGTGGAGGAACTTGACTGGCCTGCACAGAGTCCTGACCTCATCCCGATAGAACACCTTTGGGATGAATTAGAGCGGAGACTGCGAGCCAGGCCTTCTCGTCCAACATCAGTGCCTGACCTCACAAATGCGCTTCTAGAAGAATGGTCAAAAATTCCCATAAACACACTCCTAAACCTTGTGGAAAGCCTTCCCAGAAGAGCTGAAGCTGTTAGAGCTGCAAAGGGTGGGCCGACTCCATATTAAACCCTACGGATTAAGAATGGGATGGCATTAAAGTTTATGTGCATGGAAAGGCAGGCGTCACAACACTTTTGGCGATATAGTGTGTGTTTGTAAAGCCGTGCATGGTCTAGCCCCACAGAACATTGTTGATCTCCTTCAACGACATTCGTTACCGAACCTGCCCTGTTACTCCTCAGATCAACTTCTCTCTACTCCTCGTTCCTGCTTGGAAGCTAAGGGTGCTCTGTAGTTGCGGCCCCAGGATGTGGAGCGCTCCTCCACACTGGCCTTCACATCTAGACTGAAGACTCATCTCTTCTCTTTGGCCTGTGTTGCTTATGTTTAGGGGTTTCTTTTAGTGTCTTATTTCTTTTTGTTTCTTCTCTATGAGTCTGTTTTTATTATATTCTGGTTTGTCTACTGTAGTTTCCTAACTGTACAGCACTTTGGGCCAACATTTGTTGTTTTTAAATGTGCTTTATTAATAAAGTTGAAGCTCATGGTGGAGGAAGAAATAAGCAAACGCCAGTTTATCACATCACATGACTTTATGAAAAGAGGAATGACGCGGTATGAGACGCTCGCACAGGAAAACAATGCCGTCCTCGCTTTCTCTCGTGACACACACACACACTCTCACACACACATACTCACCATGTCCTCACACGTGACCTCAGGTTGTACTATCCGTTTGGTCCTCGCTAGTATAGCAAAGCAAACACTCATACTCTCACACACACTCAGTCTTTATTTTTTGGTGTTTTTGACAGGTTTAGTGTGTTTGCAGTGATTCAGCTCCACATGACAGTGTTCGATGATCTTGTGACGGGCGGTCTGTGTGAAGCTCAGCAGCAGCCGTGTGTGTGTGTGTGTGTGTGTGTGTGTGTGTGTGTTAAAACACCCCTTCAGCCTCACTCTTTCGTTAAGGAATCCTTTAGGGTCCTTGATTCAAGGAAAAAGAAGGACATTTCTTTATTTCAGTTCTGAGGGGTCCGTGATTAAGAGTTTCTCAGGGCAGGAGATCTTCAGTCTTCAGGTGTTTCTCTGTGATGGACAAAGAGAGAAAGACATGAGCGACAGCAGAAAGAGCTTCATCCTGCTGCTCATCGCCAGGAAACACTGCCGTTTAACCACGAGCGCTCAGAACACGTGCTTTAAACACCGTGACTGGAAACGATTCCTGATAGAGGACTAATGAAAGTTGAAAAGGCGTGGCAGGGTTTTATCCTGCATATGCATTTGTAGGAGTTTCCCTTATTTAAATGAACCATGAGGTGATTCACTGAGGTTTGTGCTCGTGTGTTTGCGCCATTATTTACCGCCCAATAAAAGCACGTCTTAAACCAGACGCTAACTGGTATCTTGTGCTGGTCATGATGGAAACGCTCCGGCTGTGTGTGTTCATTAATGTAGATCACGCGCTGAACTTTACACTCCCGTCAGCGCTTTTATGGGATTGCGCTCTCGCTTCTGAACACCGTACAGGCTCATGCAGAACGATAGCTATCAGCGTCACACCAACTCATGATGATGTGTTTATTATAAGCGCTGCAGTTTTGTCGTCTGTCTCTTTAAATGCTCGCGCTCTGTAAAGCAGGATGGATTCTGATTGGCTGTCAGTGTTGGTAGTGTCAGCTGTGCCGTTATAGCTTTACATTTAGAGCGATTTTTAAAACCTTATCTTTATCATTATGGTTATCGTCCTTGGTTTGAATGGGCCAGACGTTGTGAACATTCACATTCCGGACACATTTATGGCAGCTTTATGAACTATTTTTTTTTATCTAATTGTTCTCTGCCTTCGTTTTTCTGAAACCATTTGAGGATGTCATATTTTTGCAAGAAAACAGCAGGAGATAAACACTAGCGCTTTTATGCTAACCGAACCGTTTCAGTCGAGCTGTTTACAATCACGTCTCATTACAAATCCAGTGAAATGCTGTAATCATCTGCTCACAAAATGTTGGAAATTATGCGGATGTGAAACTAAAGCACAACTGGTGGCCACTACAGAGCGTCCGGAAAGTATTCCCAGCACTTCACTTTTCCCACGTTTTGTTGTTACAGCCTTATTCCAAAATGGATTAAATTCATTATTTTCCTCAATTCTACAAACAACACCCCATAATGACAACATGAAAGAAGTTTACATTTTAGCAAATTTATTAAAAATAAAAAAACAAAACAAATCATATATATACATATATCATACATCGGTATTCCCAGCCTCTCCTCAGTGCTCTGTTGAAGCTCCTTTGGCTCCGATCACAGCCTCCGGTTTTGTTGAGTTTGATGCTAAAGCTCGGCACTCCTGTTTTTGGGCAGTTTCTCACATTCTTCCTTGCAGGACCTCTCAAGCTCCATCAGGTTGGATGGGGAGCGTCGGTGCACAGCCATTTTCAGATCTCTCCAGAGATGTTCAGTCGGGTTCAGGTCTGGGCTCTGGCTGGGCCACTCAAGGACATTCCCAGAGTTGTCCCGTAGCCACGCCTTTGTTATCTTGGCTGTGTGCTTAGGGTCGCTGTCCTGTTGGAAGAGGAACCTTCATCCCAGTCTGAGGTCCAGAGCACTCTGGAGCAGGTTTTCATCAAGGATGTCTCTGTACATTGCTGCATTTATCTTTCCCTCGATCCTGACCAGTCTCCCAGTTCCTGCCGCTGAATAACACCCCCACAGCATGATGCTGCCACCACCATGCTTCACTGTAGGGATGGGATTGGCCAGGGGATGAGCGGTGCCTGGTTTCCTCCAGACATGACGCTTGCCATTCAGGCCAAAGAGTTCAATCTTTGTTTCATCAGACCAGAGAATTTTGTTTCTCATGGTCTGAGAGTCTTTCAGGATCCTTTTGGCAAACTCCAGGCGGGCTGTCATGTGCCTTTCCCTGAGGAATGGCTTCCGTCTGGCCAATCTCCCACACAGGCCTGATTGGTGGAGAGCTGCAGAGATGGTTGTTCTTCTGGAAGGTTCTCCTGTCTCCACAGAGAAACGCTGGAGCTCTGTCAGTGTGACCATCGGGCTCTCGGTCACCTCCCTGACTAAGGCCCTTCTCCCACGATCGCTCAGTTTGTCCGGGCGGCACCTCTAGGAAGAGTCCTGATGGTCCCAAACTTATTCCAGCAGAAGCTCATTGGGACCTTCAGCTGCAGAAATGTTCCTGTCCCCTTCCCCAGATCTGTGGCTCCATATAATCCTGTCTCGGAGTCTACAGACAATCCCTTGGACTTCATGGCTTGGTTTGTGCTCTGACATGCACTGTTACCTGTGGGACCTTATATAGACAGGTGTGTGCCTCTCCCAATCATGTCCAATCAGCTGAACTGACCACAGGTGGACTCCAGTCGAGCTGTAGAAGCATCTCAAGGATGATCCGTGGAATCAGGAGCACCTGAGCTCAGTGTTCAGTGTCATGGCAAAGGCTGGGAATACTTATGGACATGGGATTCTTTTTCATTTTTAATACATTTGCAAAGATCTCAAACAAACTTCTTTAACGTTGTCATTATGGGGTATTGTTTGTAGAATTTTTAGGAAAATAATGAATTTAATCCATTTTGGAATAAGGAAGAAAAAGTGAAGAGCTGTGAATACTTTCCGGATGCACTGTATATTCCCAAATGTATGCTAAAATCTCATCCAGAGATGGAGTTCACTGCGATCTGAGCCGCGGAAAACACCGGATCTTGAGCTGATCGCGTGAGCACAGTGAGGGCTTCGCTCTAAACACACTACATACTTTCACAGTGTTCGATATGGGCGCACAAAGCCTTATTGAACTTTACATTTTAATTCATTCAACAGATACTTTGTCCTGTAAACAGCATTAGAGACATTTTAGGTAATTATGAGAAGTTTTAAAATATTCGGTTCATTATGAAACTGTGGCAGGCCACTGCACTCTAGATAACTAATGGGAAACACTGAATGAGTTTAGCTGACAAACATGCTACAGCTCAATAACACCAAACAGGGCGTGGCGTGGCTGTGCAGGACTGCTGAGCGACAGGAGGCGTGGCTGTGCAGGACTGCTGAGCGACAGGAGGCGTGGCTGTGCAGGACTGCTGAGCGACAGGAGGCGTGGCTGTGCAGGACTGCTGAGCGACAGGAGGCGTGGCTGTGCAGGACTGCTGAGCGACAGGAGGCGTGGCTGTGCAGGACTGCTGAGCGACAGGAGGCGTGGCTGTGCAGGACTGCTGAGCGACAGGAGGCGTGGCTGTGCAGGACTGCTGAGCGACAGGAGGCGTGGCTGTGCAGGACTGCTGAGCGACAGGAGGCGTGGCTGTGCAGGACTGCTGTGTGAGCGACAGGAGGCGTGGCTGTGCAGGACTGCTGAGCGACAGGAGGCGTGGCTGTGCAGGACTGCTGTGTGAGCGACAGGGACTGCTGAGCGACAGGAGGCGTGGCTGTGCAGGACTGCTGTGTGAGCGACAGGGGCGTGGCTGTGCAGGACTGCTGTGTGAGCGACAGGAGGAGGCGTGCAGGACTGTGCAGGACTGCGTGGCTGTGCAGGACTGCTGACGACAGGAGGCGTGGCTGTGCAGGACTGCTGAGCGACAGGAGGCGTGGCTGACAGGACTGCTGTGTGAGCGACAGGAGGCGTGGCTGTGCAGGACTGCTGTGTGGCGACAGGAGGCGTGGCTGTGCAGGACTGCTGAGCGACAGGAGGCGTGGCTGTGCAGGACTGCTGTGTGAGCGACAGGAGGCGTGGCTGTGCAGGACTGCTGAGCGACAGGAGGCGTGGCTGTGCAGGACTGCTGTGTGAGCGACAGGAGGCGTGGCTGTGCAGGACTGCTGTGTGAGCGACAGGAGGCGTGGCTGTGCAGGACTGCTGTGTGAGCGACAGGAGGCGTGGCTGTGCAGGACTGCTGTGTGAGCGACAGGAGGCGTGGCTGTGCAGGACTGCTGTGTGAGCGTCAGGAG
Organism: Paracanthobrama guichenoti; assembly: GCA_018749465.1. Taxonomy (NCBI): domain Eukaryota; kingdom Metazoa; phylum Chordata; class Actinopteri; order Cypriniformes; family Gobionidae; genus Paracanthobrama; species Paracanthobrama guichenoti. The sequence goes on from CM031955.1 coordinate 5,805,653, forward strand.
GCGTGGCTGTGCGAGCGTCAGGAGGCGTGGCTGTGCAGGACTGCTGTGTGAGCGACAGGAGGCGTGGCTGTGCAGGACTGCTGAGCGACAGGAGGCGTGGCTGTGCAGGACTGCTGTGTGAGCGTCAGGAGGCGTGGCTGTGCGAGCGTCAGGAGGCGTGGCTGTGCAGGACTGCTGTGTGAGCGACAGGAGGCGTGGCTGTGCAGGACTGCTGAGCGACAGGAGGCGTGGCTGTGCAGGACTGCTGAGCGACAGGACATGTGCTCCTCCAGTACCAGAGCAGAACACACAGTCTTCTACAGGAGTGGTGGGAAGCAAACAGCACTGGACTCCACTGACATTTCTCAAAATACCTTCATTCACATATATATTCTGTATAGAACTGTGTATGTGACAAATAAAACTCTTGAATTTAAAGATGAAGAAAAGTCTCAAAGATTTGCACACGGGGGTGAGGAAATGATGACAGAATGATCATCTCAGGTGGATTATCTTCACCCCTCTTTATCTCCCAGTTCTAGCATCATCAGCTCACGTTAATGCTCACTCACACTGACTGTCACTCATAACCAACATAAAAAATTAGCCTATGATGTGAAAGGAGATGCAGGTGAGTTCTTTGAGCTCATGTTTACCTGATGAAGCGTCTGCAGTGTCACTGTCCACCCGTCCTCTGGAGCTCATCAGCTGATCCACTGACACACGGTTAGAACCACTGGAATATTGAGTTTGTCTCGTGTGTGTATGGCCATCAGCATCTGTTCTCATGAAAATGTAAATCATATGTGTGTGTGTGCTGAGCAGCGACGTCAGTACGTAAGCAGTGCAAGAGTTAAAGGATTAGCTCACTTCAGCATTAAAACTTCCTGATAGTTTCCTCACCCCCATCTCATCCAAGATGTTCATGTCTTTCTTTCTTCAGTTGGAAAGAAATGAAGGTTGAGGAAAACAACAAAATTTTTCTCCACACAATGGACTTCAATGGGTAAAGGTCCAAATCAATGCAGTTTCAGAGGAAGGGCTTCAGAGGCGTCAGAAGCGTCTTACCTGGGCTAAAGACAGAAAGGACTGGACTGCTGCCGAGTGCTCCAAAGTTATGGGAAATCAGGGTCCCAGAGTCTGGAGGAAGAGAGGAGAGGCACACAATCCACGTTGCTTGAGGTCCAGTGTAAAGTTTCCACAGTCAGTGATGGTTTGGGGTGCCATGTCATCTGCTGGTGTTGGTCCACTGGGTTTTCTGAGGTCCAAGGTCAACGCAGCCGTATACCAGGAAGTTTTAGAGCGCTTCATGCTTCCTGCTGCTGACCAACTTTATGGAGATGCAGATTTCATTTTCCAACAGGACTTGGCACCTGCACACAGTGCCAAAGCAACCAGTACCTGGTTTAAGGACCATGGTATCCCTGTTCTTAATTGGCCAGCAAACTCGCCTGACCTTAACCCCACAGAAAATCTATGGGGTATTGTGAAGAGGAAGATGCGATATGCCAGACCCAACAATGCAGAAGAGCTGAAGGCCACTATCAGAGCAACCTGGGCTCTCATAACACCTGAGCAGTGCCACAGACTGATGGACTCCATGCCACGCCGCATTGCTGCAGTAATTCAGGCTAAAGGAGCCCCAGCTCAGTGTTGAGTGCTGGACATGCTCATACTTCTCATGTTCATACTTTTCAGCTGGCCAAGATTTCTAAAAATCCTTTCTTTGTATTGGTCTTAAGTAATATTCTAATTTTCTCAGTTATAATCATCAAAATTAAAAGAAATAAACATTTGAAATATATCAGTCTGTGTGTAATGAATGAATATAATATACAAGTTTCACTTTTTAAATGGAATTAGTGAAATAAATCAACTTTTTGATGATATTCTAATTATATGACCAGCACCTGTGTATGGAGAAAAATCCTGGGATGTTTTCCTCAAGCTTAATTTCTTTCCAACTGAAGACAGACGAACCTGTTGGATGAGTAAATGATCAGGACACTGTGAAGTGAACTAGCTTAGCTTGTGGAAGGGCCCACGGGACGGCTCTTATTGTGGTGGTGTAGTGTAAATGTTTTTTGTAAAGTGTGTATTTGGTCACTGAGCCTTTAATGATGCCATTAAACAAGTTGAAATATCGTCTGTATGCTGTTTACACATTCATTTGCAGATTCAATGTGACATTTTTTTGATTGATATTTAATACAAGATGCCGATTATAGTGTTTAATAACAGAATCTGTGAATAACAAAAACTTTAGCTATACAAAGCCTCATAAACAAGTAAATAGGTAAAGTCATCACGTCACTGGGAAAGACTTTCCCAATCAGTGATTGGCTGTTTTAATTAGAGGGCGGGACTTATTTGGCAAAGTGGAACTTCAACCCTGCGTCTTGGACTGACGCTATGGGGAACACAGTGTGACGATAAGCTCTGTTCTTGCTTTATTCTCTCCCGAGGGATGAGAATCTGTTTAGCTCTCGAGGGAACAGGAGGCATTCGCTGTAGGAGACTCTGGTCCCGCCTGATTCTCTCTTGAGGGAGGGGAAGCCATTCACTGATGGAGTCGTTGTGAGAAACTCTCTCTGGTCCTGTCCCAAATGACACACTTCATGTGCACTTCCGGTCTTGTAGACTTACAACGGCTGCCGAGTGTCTGTTACGTCCATGAGACCGTAGGGCAGGGGTGTCAAACTCAGGTCCAACCCTAATCAAACACTGATCAAGGTCTTCAGGATCACTAGAACATTCCAGGCCGGTGTTTAAGAGCTGATTGGAGCTTCACTCCACAGGACAGGACCGGAGTTTGGCACATGTGCCGTAGGGTGTCCCGTTTGTCATGTTAGGTCTCAGAAGGGTGTTCGCGAACGCCCCCTTTGTGGTTGATATGTGCCCTCGATGCACACTTTTGCCAAGCTCCAGCAGACTTCTACCTGACAGTCAGCGGCGTCACGAAAGTGCGGATTCAGAGGAAGGCCGTGTGTTTAGGGAATGGCGGTGAGACGGGATCAGAGATTATAGGCAGAGCTTTGGGAGGAGTCTGACGGGGCTTGTTTCCTCATGTTAATTCAGGAAGCCGCTCTAACCGGACTGTTAATAGGGCATGTATAATTAGAGGCAGGTGTTATTAAAATAATAATCTGCTTCCTCCGCTGCCCGCATATAAATTTGAAGCCTCATTCCCCCATTGAGGTGTCTGGGGGAAACTTGCATATCACTATTACCCCGTTGAAGAGGTGCTTCAGAGCTATCTCTCCCCTGGTGCTGTGAGGGATCCCACCGCACCAATGGAGCGGGCGCGCTCGCCTCGAGGGTGAGGGAGATCCTCACACACGTCCGGTGTTTGCACCTCACAGTTCAGGGCCGTGTCTGCTGAAGCGGCTCACAGGTCATCAGGTCTTCCTCCTGTGTGTCCCACCGTCCGGCTCATGGCGAGGGATATGCGGAGTAGGGCTGTGCGATATGGACAAGAAAAATCTATCACGATTTTTTTATCAACATTGCGATTTCGATTTTAAAACAATATTTCCTTACACACATACTTGTTGGAAGCTGGCTTTATTGGCAATATTTGTGTGCACCATATCTTTGCATGAATGATATTGTGAAGTTGGTTATTTCTTTATGCCTTTTTGAACTCTTCGTATCTTGTGCCGTTCACAAATGTCTTTCGCAACATCTCACACACGACACAGCGTTCTACGTGATGCTCATCTAGACCAGCGTCTCGTGTGTTAACCGCACGAGTGTGCACTAAGCAGTGCTTGATCACTTAGCTTGAGAACCATTTAGTCTAAAGCTCTGCTCTTGGTGGCGAGGGAGGGAGGTTGTAAAGGCCGGGACTGCCCTTGCTATCAGAAGATACTAGCTTAGGGAGTGGTGTCACTATACAGTCTGAGTCAATTTATGCTATGCTCATTATGTTTGTGCATTATGTTGGTTGCCCATAGCATGAACTCCATGACGCAGTGTCGAAGTTCACCTTCAAAAGGGAACGTCTCAGGTTAAGACTGTAACTCTGCGTCTCGTTGCCATGCCTCGGGCCTGCCTCCTTCAGACGAAAGAGTTGATGACATGTATTACAGACGCTCTTTTATACTTGCGGGTGCTCTGCTTGTGACATTATGAACTACTCACGCTGAGGGCGTTCCCCATAGTGTCAATCCAAGACACAGTGTCTCATTCCCCTTTTCAGGGAACCAGGGTTACAGTCATCACCGGAGACATTTCTCTCATTCATGAGTGCACCGTCTGTGTAAATCGTGTTTTTTGGCTGCCGTCAGAAGCTCAGGTCAATAGCTCTAGTGTTCTGAGGCAAGGGCCTGTGAGCGCACGTGTGCATTAGCTAGACTAGCCTGAAAAATAAGCTTTAACGCTATTTGAGCTTAAGAAACAACATTTATGTTTATGTCAGATTTTGTTGCTGATTTGAAATGTTATTTAATTGCGAGTTCGACAAGCAGATTTCATGATTTCAGGAAAAATAGGACTTGACGCTTGAATGCCTGAAACAAATATGGCCGCCGAGTGAACAGACTTTCCTTGAAAGGGACTTTGGAGATTAATTCATTTTTGTTTTAAACGATAGCTAGCCGTAGGGAAACGCCATACACTCGTTTCAGAGCTCATTTTGTGTGTGTGTGTGTGTGTGTATGCATCAGCTCCTGGTACTTTGGGCTTGAGGTGGACAGGGAATGTCTTGAAAGTTCAACTCTTCTGATAAAGGACGGCAGCGTTTCCAGAGGACGAGCATGAAGACTGGACTGAACAAACACAACAGGTTCACCACACACTTCTGCAGACACTCACCATGGGAATTCATGACAGACTCTGAGTGCCACCTCTTTTAGACTTCCTGTTTTCCTGAAACACTTCCACATCTGCAGAACAAAAGCAAGTCACACTTCAACTGGACTTTACACAATTCATATAATAAAGGACATTATCAGGACATGATAAACAGTTTGAGCTGTAGGGTATGGTCCCTCAGGGTTCGGCCACATGCGTGACGACATGTGAACACATGATCCAACACAAGACGTGCTCTGGGAAACACTCATTCTGATCACAGCCTTCAGAATGGAGTCGGGATAAAGCCATGCACACAAACATCACAAACAAATGTCCAGAGAACGTGTAATTTAAATAAAACATGAATGGATAAAGCAGTTCAGAGAAGCATCATGGGACTTGTTCTACAAGCCTCATTTTCATAAATATGGAAGTAGATCAGCCCAAACACATGACATGGGTTAATAATATCACATGATGAAGTTCAGTTCAAACCCTTGGATGTGTTATCAGCAGAATAATCACATCATCAGACGGGTGACAGAGACTCATGCAGGGATCCGGACAGCGCTCATGCAGGAGGAGTGTCACACGCAGCCGTACTCGTACCACAGCGACTGCCCGTCCTCCGACGGCACACACGCATCGGGCTCGCCATCGGCGGGACGCTCACGGCCACTTGGGGGGGCTTTATGGGGAGGGCCGCTAATGTTACTAACAAGGGACGTGTTGAGGGACAGGATGGCCTGATTTCTAGCGCCGCCCGTCACCGCCGGCTCGCAAAAGATGGAGTCGAGAAAGATGGAGTCTACGGTGAAGGAAGGACCTAGAAAGGCTTGCAGGCTGCTCAGCTCGGGCTCCTCTACGCTGCAGGGCATGCTAGCAGACTTGGGCAGGGCGTCGGGGGCCTGGGACACGGGGCCGTACTCACTGGAGCTGCTCTTGGTCCTGGAGGGCGACGGGTCCACCAGCACGGGCTGCCGGCTGTCCTTGGAGAGGAGGTCGTGAATGCTGGTCCTGCGGACGGTGCCCTCGGCGGTGGAGATGACACTGCTGGCACGGGGCAGACCAGAGGACGAATCCAGCCGCTCTGACACAGACACCGCCTTGCTCTGGGACGACAGGCCGGCTCGGGGTGGTGCCGAGCCCTTGGCACGTGTGCTCTCGGCCCTACGCAGGCTCGGGCGTCCCGGTTGGCCGGCTCGTGCGGCACTGGACTCTGACACCGCTGCCTTGCCACTGGCCGAACGCAAGATGCCGCGGCCCTTCACACGCTCTCTGGACGTCTGCGGCGCGGCTCCGGACGCACGGCCCGACTGTGCTGCGAGAGCATCCTGCGCAGGGGAAGAGAAACACACAGATTTACACAACAACACAAGATGAGCTGATGATGTGCTCACTGTAACACACCCATCATGCACTACCGTTCAAATGTTTGGGTCAGTACGATTTATTTTGACAGAAATTAATAATTTTTTTCAGCAAGAATGCATTAAATTGATCTAAAGTGCCAGTAAAGGCCGGCAGGGTTTCTGCAGGTTTACTGAAGGTAAATTTAAACCCTTTTTAAGGCCAATTAAAGAAACTGAAGGGAACAGGTCGAGATGTTCTCTAATGTAAATGAGTTATTAGTCACACTTCAGAGTTTGAGAACACAATTTCTATCAGATCGCCATCACGTTTTAATCAATTTTACAAAAAACAGTGTTGAGATGAGAAATCTTGTGAAAGTGATTTTATCGAATCTCTGGCGGTGTGTTCATAACATCAGCTTAACTCAGTACCCAATGACAGAGATCTGCTCTTGAGCTCAAACTCACTTCATTCTGATCAGTTTCTCAACACCACACTCATTTCTTCATTTTGCTTCTCCAGTAAACGTGTCCTGACTTAAGGATGTTTAGATATTTAACCCTACATATACATTTTTTTGCAGTTCATGATATTTAATTTTGCAATTAAATTTAAAGCCCTATTCATTTATTTTTTGTTTTATAGTTTATTCCGTTAGTAATTTTTCTGGGCTCTGTTTTAATGGTTAAATTAAAATGTATTAATCAAAAACATGTCTAATTAATTGAAATCATGATACAGACGATTTAACAGCAATTTTTAAACGTTTAACAAAAAATTAAATTTTAGTGCCCAATGATACTTTATTATAAAATAATTTTATTCCATTTTTATGAATGGATTCTGCGGTTCCGTCAGTGTTTTCTGTATTGCAGAAATCATAGGGCCATAATTTAATGCCATGATATTGAATTTAAGACTTTCTGCACCAATTTAAGGCCTTACATTGTGGGTCAAATTAAGACTTAAAGACCCGTGGAAACTCTGGCCCGATCACACCAAGAATAACTAACCATAACCATATCAGCGCCCGCACCTACAGGAAAGCTTTCAGGAATATTTCACTGCTTTACTGGAGTTATGATCAGATTAATGAGCAGAAGAGACTCTTTCAGAAACATTAATAATCTGACTGACTCGTAACCTTTGACCGGTACTGTGTGTGTGTCCTGTGTGTCCTGCAGGCGGCTCTCTGTGAAAGCATCGGGTCGTTTGGCTCTGATATGGACAGTGATTCAGGGTCACAGATGGCCAGAGCTCTGTTAATGTGGCATCACTGATTTCAGCTGAATGGGAAAAACTAACCAGACCGTGACGGGTTGGCTCACATGTCCGTCTCTTCCTGCAGTCTGAGCGCACGAGACTGTAAGTGTTGTGTGCAAGTGTGTGTGAGCGTGCGGTGAGGGTTACGGTCGTCACCTCTGCCGGGTCCGTGCTCTCGTGCAGGAACTGCTGCAGGGAAACCATCTCACTGCCTGCAGACTTGGCCCTGCGTTTGCCGTCCAGAGAGCTGTGCTGCGATGACGTCTGCCTCGCTGGACTGTCCAAACTCACGCTGACGTCACCACTGCTCTCGCTGTGAGCGCCGCCCGCACTGCCGTTCATCACGCCTGTCCGCACAAACACAGAGGACAGGCGCTGAGACTCAGATCCACACGCTACTAACAACAAAACACTAGCGGTCTAAGAGATAGAATTATTGCAATAAAACTAAATGTATAATAACTAAGCAATTCAAATACACAGTTAATAATATACACAGTCAATATTATAAATCACAGCAACTCACTATATACAACGGATAAAACTAAATAACACATCAAAAGCATAGTGATAAACATTTCATTCTCTGAATGATTCACTGACTCCTATCGACTGAGATCCGGAGCATCAGAGCCAGTGAACAGGACGTCCCGGCTGGGGAGTGAGGAAACTCTGACACAGTCCAACGATAAACAGTTTTCCTGACTTGTCAATAGTGACTACATAGCAAATTGTCATCACACAGTTTTTGTTTTGTCATGAGCGTGAGCCCTAATGGCAAAAACCCGGATCATAAGTAAATGCACGAGAGTATACAGGCGCTGTGTGAATGCACGAGAGTATACAGGCACTGTGTGAATGCACGAGAGTATACAGGCGCTGTGAATGCACGAGAGTATACAGGCGCTGTGTGAATGCACGAGTATACAGGCGCTGTGTGAATGCACGAGAGTATACAGGCGCTGTGTGAATGCACGAGAGTACAGGCGCTGTGAATGCAGGCGCAGGCGCTGTGAATGCACGAGAGTATACAGGCGCTGTGAATGCACGAGTATACAGGCAGCGCTGTGAAGAGTATACAGGCGCTGAATGCACGAGAGTATACAGGCGCTGTGTGAATGCACGAGAGTATACAGGCGCTGTGAATGCACGAGAGTATACAGGCGCTGTGAATGCACGAGTATACAGGCGCTGTGAATGCACGAGAGTATATAGGCGCTGTGTGAATGCACGAGAGTATACAGGCGCTGTGAATGCACGAGAGTATACAGGCGCTGTGTGAATGCACGAGAGTATACAGGCGCTGTGAATGCACGAGAGTATACAGGCGCTGTGAATGCGCGAGAGTATACAGGCGCTGTGAATGCACGAGAGTATACAGGCGCTGTGTGAATGCACGAGAGTATACAGGCGCTGTGTGAATGCACGAGAGTATACAGGCGCTGTGTGAATGCACGAGAGTATACAGGCGCTGTGTGAATGCACGAGAGTATACAGGCGCTGTGAATGCACGAGAGTATACAGGCGCTGTGTGAATGCACGAGAGCATACAGGCGCTGTGAATGCAGAGTATAGGGCGCTGTGAATGCACGAGAGTATACAGGCGCTGTGTGAATGCACGAGAGTATAGGCGGCGCTGAATGCACGAGAGCATACAGGCGCTGTGAATGCACGAGAGTATACGCGAGTGAATGCACGAGTATACAGGCGCTGTGTGAATGCACGAGAGTATACAGGCGCTGTGTGAATGCACGAGAGTATACAGGCGCTGTGTGAATGCACGAGAGTATACAGGCGCTGTGTGAATGCACGAGAGTGTACAGGCGCTGTGTGAATGCACGAGAGCATACAGGCGCTGTGTGAATGCACGAGTATACAGGCGCTATACAGGCGCTGTGTGAATGCACGAGAGTATAATGCAGGGCGCTGTGTGAATGCACGAGTATACAGGCGCTGTGAATGCACGAGAGTATACAGGCGCTGTGAATGCACGAGAGCATACAGGCGCTGTGTGAATGCACGAGATACAGGCGCTGTGTGAATGCACGAGAGTATACAGGCGCTGTGTGAATGCACGAGAGTATACAGGCGCTGTGAATGCACGAGAGTATACAGGCGCTGTGTGAATGCACGAGAGTATACAGGCGCTGTGAATGCACGAGTATACAGGCGCTGTGAATGCACGAGAGTATACAGGCGCTGTGAATGCACGAGAGTATACAGGCGCTGTGTGAATGCACGAGAGTATACAGGCGCTGTGTGAATGCACGAGTATACAGGCGCTGTGAATGCACGAGAGTATACAGGCGCTGTGAATGCACGAGTATACAGGCGCTGTGAATGCACGAGTATACAGGCGCTGTGTGAATGCACGAGAGTATACAGGCGCTGTGAATGCACGAGAGTATACAGGCGCTGTGAATGCACGAGTATACAGGCGCTGTGAATGCACGAGAGTATACAGCGCTGTGTGAATGCACGAGAGTATACAGGCGCTGTGAATGCAGGCGAGAGTATACAGGCGCTGTGAATGCACGAGAGTATACAGGCGCTGTGAATGCACGAGTATACAGGCGCTGTGAATGCACGAGTATACAGGCGCTGTGTGAATGCACGAGAGTATACAGGCGCTGTGAATGCGCAGGCGCTGTGAATGCACGAGAGTATACAGGCGCTGTGAATGCACGAGCGCGCTGTGAATGCACGAGAGTATACAGGCGCTGTGAATGCACGAGAGTATACAGGCGCTGTGAATGCACGAGAGTATACAGGCGCTGTGAATGCACGAGAGTATACAGGCGCTGTGAATGCACAAGAGCATACAGGCGCTGTGAATGCACGAGAGTATACAGGCGCTGTGAATGCACGAGAGTATACAGGCGCTGTGAATGCACGAGAGTATACAGGCGCTGTGAATGCACGAGAGTATACAGGCGCTGTGTGAATGCACGAGAGTATACAGGCGCTGTGAATGCACGAGAGTATACAGGCGCTGTGAATGCACGAGAGTATACAGGCGCTGTGAATGCACGAGAGTATACAGGCGCTGTGAGGCAGCGCTGTGAATGCACGAGTATACAGGCGCTGTGAATGCACGAGAGTATACAGGCGCTGTGAATGCACGAGAGTATACAGGCGCTGTGTGAATGCACGAGAGTATACAGGCGCTGTGAATGCACGAGAGTATACAGGCGCTGTGAATGCACGAGAGTATACAGGCGCTGTGTGAATGCACGAGAGTATACAGGCGCTGTGTGAATGCACGAGAGTATACAGGCGCTGTGTGAATGCACGAGAGTATACAGGCGCTGTGAATGCACGAGTATACAGGCGCTGTGTGAATGCATGAGAGTATACAGGCGCTGTGAATGCACGAGAGCATACAGGCGCTGTGAATGAATGAGTATACAGGCGCTGTGTGAATGCACGAGAGTATACAGGCGCTGTGAATGCACGAGAGTATACAGGCGCTGTGTGAATGCGGGTCTACAGAGCAGTGTGAATGCGGGTCTACAGAGCAGTGTGAATGCGGGTCTACAGAGCAGCGTGAGGCGGCGTCACACCGGCTCGACAGATGGCCGGGACAGACGCTGGACAGGACAGTTCCTTACCCTGAGCTCGCAGCACACCGGACTCCTCGGAGGATAACTGTGTGATGTCATCACTGGACATGGCGTTACCTGCAGACAACAGAGCAGAGCGATGAGGTCATCACAGCAACTTACACTCATCTATCCTGACCCGCACCAATATGGTACAGGAAGATCTATGGGAACATCCCAAAATTAGTTTCAGAACTAAACTATGAACCTCATGTTTCAGCCTTTATTTTTAATAGAAGGAATGAGTCAAAATTATAATTATTATATTTCAATTAATTTTATAATTTTGTGGTTTAGATGTTTAGCTTTGTTTCGATCCACCGGCTAAATGAAAGTGTAATGCCACTCTCTGACAGTAGATGGCACTGGGATAGCAGAAATACAGCGGTTACCCCAGTAACGCCTGTACACAACACAGCTGTGCTTTTTAGAAATGTGATGAGTTTGCAGGTATGATATAAACATCATAAGGTAAATATTATCATCATCAATAGTAGATCATCAGCAATCGTTTGGCATTAATGCACAGTATTATGAGTCTGCAGAACCAGCAACAGAGCACGCGTTTTGACTTTGACAATGCAGCGCTCTCAAATAGTGAATTATTTATTTCCCTGCTATTGATGGAAATTTAGCAATCCATGTTTTCCCTGTTATACGGTAGGGGGCGCTATGACACATCTACTGAAAGAGTACAGAGTCCCCTGATCAAAACACAGGAGAAGAAGCAGCAGAAACAAGTGATAGAAGCATTGCTGATGCACATGTGATCAACATTAAACAGCACACAAATCAAAACTAAATCAAGTAGTCATTAAACTTTTAGTTGTCACTAAAGTCGGTACTGAAATTTTAAAGGGGGGGGTCTAATGCTGTTTCCTGCATTCTGCCTTACTCACACAGTTCAAGAGTTGATTCTCATGATAAACATGGACAAAGATTCAAAACACGAGTTGGATATATGACAGAGTATTTCTGTGCCAAACACACTCCTTCAGGATTCAAATGAGTTTCAGAAAGTTTGTTTCGAGTATGGCCCTGTGTGACATCATAAAGGGCAGAACTCCTTATATGGGCACTTCTCCTGGATGAACACACACATTTTCTGAGATATCAAACTCAAATTTGGAGCACAACTTGTTTAGATTTATGGCTTTGATTTCTAGCAGGTTTAGGGGTTTACTTTAACAATACTCTGCTATGGGACAAAACTTAAATCTGCTCACATTTTTATGGAGTTTTTGGACATCGATATTTTCCTCTATGGACCTATGTGTAACTTTTTGACACACAAGGGTTAAGATATTTATGACTTTAAATGTGATCAAACATAAGACTTAAGAACCTGATTGATCCAGCAAGAGATGGGAGGAATATGATGAACACTATTGACTCAAATGCATGTTTATTTGACACACTCTCCAGCGATGAGCTCTACCTGTATCGGTGCGGTGTCGAGCGCTGCGGCCGCGGCTAAGGCTGGTGTAATCGGCGCTGGAATAGTCCATGGATCCAAACTCCTTCCCATCAGGAGCTTCCAGATGATCCGTGCTGCTGGACCACTGACCCTCGGACACATCCATCGTCTGCAGCAGGTCATTCATGGCTGACAGACACACACACACACACACACACACACACACACACTGCATTAACAAGCTGAATATGAGTATGAACACAGCGGTGAAAAGAAAGAGCGCAAAGGCTGAAAGAAAGTGATTCATGGAGTGACGATGCTGGAAACACACCAGATGCATCACTGACACATGAGATACAGACATTAACACGACTCCAGTGCTAATAATGCTATTAAAGCAGTGTCACATCTGCTAGCACAGTCAGATCTGACTCAGGAGTCTATGAGCCATCATGTGATCAGTGTTTACACTCATAATGGAAGTCTAGCAGGCAGTGTGGCACTTAAACAGTGTTAGCAAGACACTAACTAACTAATGTGAACTACTTCTTTAAATCTGTTTCTGCATCAGAAAACACAAACATTAACTTTAATATCCACGCCATCACTATACTGGTCATGAGAGAATGAGGACTGCATATGTGTGTGATATCTGATGATGATCAGTGAAGAGAGATGACCACTGCAGAAGAGAAGAGCATGATGGATGTGGACCATCGGATGTCTTACACATGGAGCGGCGGTAGACGGCCTTCACTCGGTCTTTCTCCTTGGATCGGTTCCTCATGAACGGAAGCTTTTTCAGCGCTGTCACCGGACAAAACGCAACGAGCGGGAGGAGAGAACAGACGGGTGTTAGCATGACAACAGCGCACCATTGCTGTCAAACATATGGTTAACATCCATCACAGCCGCACGTCACAAGAACACACATGAGTGAGCGAGCGGTGAGACGTACACACACGTCTGATGCCGACAGCACAACAGAGGATGATTATTAAAGGGTGCAATGCCACACGTCAGCAGCTCTCACGCACGCGTGTATGAATGACACTGGAGGGCGATGGCAGACGAGCGCTGGATTACTGTCACGCACTGTTTGTATTGCACCTTTTAATAGAGATGAACACAAATGCAGAGTGTTCATGGGCTGACTGACAGCGTACCGTTAGAGGAAGCCTGTGTTTGGCTTTTCTCCGCTCGCTTCCCTTCAAAAAAGAAAGCAAGAAAAAAACAAGAGAAAGCGTCAGGCCGGAACTACGCGATCATACACCTCATACGACGTCACGCGTGTGATTCCTGTTAACATACCGTGAGCTCACTGCGGAACATTGAGCAGTTGCATTTTTATTAACTAACATTAACAAAGATGAATAAATGCTATAAAATACATTGCTCATAGTTAGATCATGATAAACTTAATGTAAAGTGTTACCCAACTTTATATTGCACTGACTTCATAAATAGTATTGACTGATCACTTAACTAGTGAAAAAATTATTAAAAAACAAATTGATTCTTTTGAAAAAAGTTTAGTGACGCCAGCACACGCGCCACCAGCCAGACCATGAGTCGACACACACCTGAGCTGAGCTGGCTCTATTTGGGAAATCGGTCAAAGAATCGGTCACTGGGGCTTTTCCCACCGTTATCACCGCTCTAACCCTGGCTAACCCTGGGTAAAGGAACGATTCACCTATAATTCAGAAGAGAGGTTATGATATACCCGGGGTTATGAAGCCCTTCTCCAGAGGGTGTTAACATGTGCCGTGTGAAGCGATGCGGTGTTAGAGTTACGGCTAGATGCTTAGCAACAGACAACCAATCCCGTGCCCCATACTCACAAGCGCCAGATTCTTACCATTACACCGTATTGCTCCGAATATAAGATGACCCTCCCTTTTCAAAATGTACCTTTTGGAAAAAGGCTTTTTTAAGAACAAATTTTGTCTTTTAAGAAAAATACTTTTAAATATTGTTTATTTTGTTTATCTAATTTTTTAATTTCTGTATTTAAAGTATGGTAAATACTGGTAAAATGTACCAACAACAATCACTTTCGGAAATAAACGCTTTATGGCATAGCTACCATAAAAATAACTTAAAGTTTAGTAGATTTCACTATGATTTCTCACATTTTTATCTACCGTGACAGACGCTGGCATGTCAAATCAGCATTTGATCAGCATTACCTATCCAGGGGATTAGGGCTGGGTATCGTTCACATTTTAACCGGTACCTGAAATTCGGCGCCGGTAGCCTTTTCGGTACTTTAGGGATGTTTCCCTCAATAACTGTAAAGAAACTGTAAGTGTTACTGACATTATGCCAGAGCTGCCTTGGTCTCTGTCTGCTATTGTCTGTGATGTTTGTTCACTGTAATATTTACCAGTAAATAGTAAGCTACTAGCTACTTAATTAATTGAATTCATAAAAACAACCATTTTAATATACTTTTTAAAATTTAATTTCTATGCAAATATTTCTCACAAATTCTGTGTTGTGTATTTTCTGGTAATCAAATGAAGACATAAAACATTAATTTATCTTTAACTTTTGTTTTGTCAAACAAAGTGAGCTTTATGCTGTTAAAGTTAAAACATGGAAGAAAATTTTTGATTATTACTTAAAAAATAAAGGTTTGATAGTTTATTATTATTATATTAGTGTTAGTGTAATCATTACATTGAGACGTATCTGAATTCTACTGTACAACAGTAATATGTTTCTCAAGTTAAACCAAACTTTCGTGAAGAGCTTTGAGTTTCTGTGTGTTTATGATATGATGGTAGTTTTTCTCAAATGAAACGGTAAGATGCTCATGAAGTAACTCTGGAGATGAAGTTCATGCATTCATGCCCTCATATGAGACGGCAGAGATGGAAACGCGACCGCCAAGCGTGATTCAGAGTGTGTGTGTGTGAGGTAAATTAAACCGCGTGTCTGCGCCATTCATTCACACAGAGATCCGCAGGACATGCAGGATTCGTATTTAAATAGTATTTTTGCGGTTTAATATTCACAGACAATAGTCCTTGTCACCAGGTGTGTTCTCAGGTACCGAAATTAGGCACTGATTGATTAAATGTGAATCGGTACAACGTCATTCAGTCGGTGCCCTTAAAAGTACAGAGTTCGGTGCCCAACCCTACAGGGGATATGAATGTTTTGTCCACAGAAGTTTTTACAGCGCTTTTCCTGAAAGTCAGAGGGTAAACGCTAATCATTCAGCGCCACATCATTCTTGCGCCGCATTAAAGCAGCCGCTTCAAGGATATTGACATGCAAATGCGTCAGTCCGTAGCCGAAATAAGAAGTGATGGGCCTCGCTGGTTCAGCTCTTTGGCGATTATCCAGTGTCTTCAGCCTCTGGTTATGGGCAGCGGCTTCATTTCTTTTTTCGGCTACGTACTGACACACTTGCTTGTCAGTTTCCTCGAAGCGGCCGCTTTTAGGACTGCAGTAAGCTTTTCTCTGACTGTTAGCATTAGCAAGACGGTAATATTTATTTGGTCTTGGCATCTTCTAACATAACACTCTGACATCACTGTACTTTTTGGCTGCTCAATGAGAGTTGTTTGACTCTGCTGTGTTTATCAGTTCTGGGGAAACACTCGCTTTACTTGTATTTGGGGCTCTCTATTGTTGCGGGTGTAGTATTGACATGTACAAGTTTAGACCTCGTATATAAAATGATTCCATTTTTTCAGATGTATTTCCAAGAAAAAAACATTGTCTTATATTCGGAACAATACGGTAATCTGAAAAGTCCATTCAGGAAAAACTTCATAGTATAGTGCTCAATGCTCATAAGCCTTTATGTAAACAGGTCACGTGCAGCTTTCGTCCAATCAGTGACACTGACACCGCAAAACCCAGGGTTTAGGAACGTACATTGAGAAACATCAGTTTATGAATACCCAGGATTAATTGTTAACCCTGGGTAAATTGTGAGCAGTGTAAGTGTGAAAAGCCCCACTGAATCAATCAGAGAGATTCAGGAGTGAAGTAACTCTCTAAACTATGTGAAGACTTTCAGACTTGGGGAAGGTCAGTCCTGTGTAGTGCTGCAAACACAGGAAACTGCAGGGAACAGGAAGACTGTGGATACTCACTGCCGCTGAGGTGGGTGAGCGAATCCTCCAGCGAGTTGGATCCGGAGCCGACGGACGAGCTGTCTTGACTGTCCGGATGGGGCAGTGTCAGGAATCCTTCGCTAGACTCCGAGCGGGATGGGGTCTGCGTGAGAGAGCGCATGCGCTCACGACTCTTTGGCTTGATGAGTTTCCTCATCTTCAGTGTGATCCAGTTACCCCTCCTGCAGAAACCACAAACAACCCTCATCATGTGATCCATGTCCTGTAAATCACTTCATGTAATAATTCAAAACCCCAAAACACCTGGGGTCAGGCATTCAGGACACCTGGAATCTCTCAAAGTTCTGAGATTCACCCTCCAACATCACATGTGCGAGAGAACCTAGAAACATTCAGCCAGTCTGCTGCCACCTATATACCACCATTCTTCTAGAAGAATGAGTCTCCTTGACTGAGAATGAGGCCTTTAACGGAATAAGCCAACCTAATGGTATCTGCTCCTTCATGAGGCAGCTTTTGCATCAATAATGCCCTTGACAAACACACAAAAAGCTGTTCATCTGAAACTCTGTGTTTGGCCCATCTAAACACACTCTCAGTGGGCATAAACAGTGTATTCTGTTCTCCTCCACAGAGAAAAATTACACAGGGATTTCTACTTTTGAACAAACCAATCCCAGTTTAGTCACCTCAGTCAGGAACACTTAATTCTGGGAGTAAGACCAGCCTGGAGAAATTCTGCATGAATCTGAGACAGCATTCACAGAGATAGCATGTAACTCAGCGATGTGCCTCCCGGAAACCAATTCTGAACATCTGACATCTGGGATGGTGAAAGTATTGCTGTGCCACACTATGAATTAGGGATGTGCCAGGATCATTCAGCAACAGACGCTCAGTAGACTGCAGAAATCATTGGCACCAATAGTCTTTATGAGCCACTTAGGTTTACGATGCCTTTGAGAAATGCAGTTAGTGAGAGAAAAGAATATAGGATCCCCATGCCGGATTCTCCATCTACTCCGTCATTGTCCATGATTAAGCCATCGGCAGATTTGATCAGTTTACATTCCCTGGGGAGCATCAGTGTTTAGGATGAGAGAGGATGTGTCTAAATATTAGGAATTCCAGGACCCACAGGCAGATAGAGGAACTTAGTCCTATTGTCTGGAGCTAGGAGTCAATTCAGGTGGAGATTACAGTCTTGAATGCTTACCTGTTACCAACTTACAGTAACCTAATATAGTGTTTCCCTTTGTGTGATTTAAGTGGGAGAGGGTGGCATGTATTATTGGTGTTATACCATTGTCCATAGTCCTGTTTGGGTGGTAGGCAAACTGCAGTAGCTCAAGTGAATTGGGAAGTAAGGATCCAAATGCAGGCTTTGAATTGCATTTCATAATTAAAGAGTTGAGTACTTAGGGCAGTTGTCCCCCAGGCTGTATATTACTGGAGCTAGTTGGTACCTGGTTGGCATTCTAGTAGCTCTTAAAGCAGGGCATGGTGCTATTAATGTCAAGGCCAGGGGTTCAGTCCTCATGGAATCCATGAACTGAGAATGACTAAATGCAAGTCTCTCTGGATAAACACATCAGTTAAATGCATAAATATAAATGGACAAATATAAATGTTTTTTTTTTAAGAATCCCCCATACAAATTTCCCTCCATGAATCTTTTCACTATAGGGTGTGCACATACCGGTTCACATGACATGCTGATAATAGTGGAAAAAACCTTAGAGGATATCTGGATGAGTTAACAGATAAATGAAATTACCCATTTGGGTTCCTTATACCTTCCACTACAGAGTTATTCAAGGACCTAATGGAAACCACTCTAACACTCTGAATGGTAATACTTATACTCTCAGGAAAACCAATAACACTCAGACTGGCCTTTTACGGGACACACCCAGAGGTTCTACCCTCGAGTGTTTAGATATTCGCCTGAGCATTGCTTGATGTCTGGCACTGTGTAGAGTGGTATTCTCTTTCCCCATCCCAGCTTTAGTGCCGGCAGATCTTATAAGGGCTCTCTGCAGTCACCCAGAATAAAAGCCTGTGCAACACTCCAGGTGAAAGTCTGAGAGTGGACAGCTTGACCTTAGCAATGCCAAGGCATGGTGGCGGAGAACGGGCAGATCTCAAAGAGAGGTGAGTTGACCTGAAGAGATCATCTCTAACACAAGTTCTGAGCCTAAAGTAAACTTTTATGGATCTAGTTGAATCACTCAAAGGATCACACTGGTCTTTGGTCAAAAACTAGGCTTCATTCACCCCAATGGAAAGCAAAACAGCTCTGTCTGAAATCGCCTATTCCCTTGTGTCATTAGGAATAGTGAATGAACGAATGACTGTCGACATCGCAGAGATTTAGTCAGAAGCCAGTGGTATTATAATTTAAGGGGGAAGGACATTCTCGTTACAGAAATCATTAGATTGATAAATTTTTCTAAGTGTGAAAGATTGTACATTTTAAATGCATCTTCTAAAAGCATGTTTTGTCAATGTTTTTAGAAATACACTATTATTTAGAAGACCTCAAAGCTAATAGAATAAAAGCAACAAAACGTGGCTTCATGGGGTCTGTAGTGAAGTTGAAAGTTAAACCCATGTTATAAACACATCCAGTGATCTGTGCGAGATGGCAACGCTTACCTTCGTGGAGGTGATGGATCATAAAATTTATACTGATCCATAATCTTCTCCTCAAGTTTCTCTTTCTGTCTCCTCAGTTCATTGAGTTTATCACTGTGTGTGAGAGAGAAGTACGGTAGCTTCAGACTGTATTCTGGTTAATTACAGGGAAATAGAAGATAAACAACATGGATATAAGTGTGTAGAAATACATGTATTGTCTCTGCTCAACGTGGAACAGGTCTTTGCTCTCCATGGTCTGCTCCAGCAGGGTCCGGTTCTGCAGCATGAGGGTCTGGATCTGATCCAGCAAATGCCGGTTCTCTTCCTCTAGATTCCCCTTCAACTGACTTAACAACTGCAGGACACATTTCACACAAACACAGTTACCGTCCACACACCTTTGTTTGAACCGACTTGTACCTCGCAACGTTCACATGAGAACTTCACATATTGACATGAGAATGGGAAGTAATAAAACAATGAGAAGTGGAGGACAAACCAGCGAGATGTATGCAATAAAGCACATGCATCATTCTTCTATGTGAGTGGTTTCAGCACTTCCGTGTTTTGTGTGAACATGCGAAGTTCTCACAAAGTTACACCCTACTGAGGTACATCTATGAGTAGACGATAAAGAAGTTTAATTCTCTGCAGACATTATTAGTGTCCACTACAGACAGTGTACCTCGCACTGGTTGGTGAGTTTGGCAGAGGTTATGTCCAGCTGCTGGTACTGCTCCTTGAGTTTGGAGAACTCGGCCTCCAGACGGGTCTGCTCCAGACGGGCCGTGTTCAGCTGACTCTTCAGAGTCTTGTGATCCGTCTGCAGAAGCTCATTGTCTTTCAGGAGCTGCTGGTATGTAGAGTTCAGCCTGCACACATGACACATGCTCATGAGCAGTCAGCGCCACCTGAGAGAGAGACAGTCCCTCATCGTGACACTCACGTGTGGTGCTCCGCGCTGAGTTTGTGGTACTGTGCAGCCGTGTCCTGATGGCTCTTGTTGTCGGAGATTATCTTCTCTCGATCTGCTTTGAGTTCCTTCTCCAGCTGCTCCAGCTCAGTCTTCTGCTTCAACAGCTGATTGTACCTGCACACACACATACACACACCTCCTGTCTGAATATGATTACATCCATACTACATAGTAGGCTAGTAAACTATGTGAACCGAGTAGTTTGTCTAAATTTACAGTATTCATAAAACAGTAGGTGGAAAGTAGCTGGATGACCAATAAGTGCGCATTCAATGGACACTTTACTATTCCCTCTCCATTTTCCTGCAGTGTTTAGTTCCAAAACTAATCAAACAAGCCAATGAAGGATTTCCAGATTACTAGAAAGGCCTGTGAGCTTGATCAGGGCTGGAGCTCTACAGGAAAGTGGATCTCGAGGGCCTGATCTACATGGTAAACTACATCACATTGTCTGAGATGTTGTTGCCAGGGTGCTGCTCTGCTGCTGGATGTTAATTTACTTAATTTTAGCTGATATGTGCTGGCTAAGGCGATCTGGGTGGTTTTAAGCTAATTGCTAGACAGTTGATGAAGTGTTTAATGTGGCTGCTAGAACACTGCTGGTGCTTTGAGTTTGAGTGCGAGTCTGATCTCCAGATCTCTAGATACCACTGTGGGATTTTTTTTAACCTGTTTCATGATCTAGCCATAAAAGTTCATAGTAAACAAACTTGGCTTGCTGTCCTTGAAGGAGGCTCGATCAGTAGATTAGGCTTGGTTTCCCGAGCTAGAATTGTCGATGGGATGACTTAGTGACTGCTGCCTATACACTATATTGCCAAAAGTTTTGGGACCTCTGCCTTTCCATGCACATAAACTTTAATGCCATCCCATTCTTAATCCGTAGGGTTTAATATGGAGTTGACCCACCCTTTGCAGCTTTAACAGCTTAAACTCTTCTGGGAAGGCTTTCCACAAGGTTGTTTATGGGAATTTGACCATTCTTCTAGACGCGCATTTGTGAGGTCAGGCACTGATGTTGGACGAGAAGGCCTGACTCGCAGTCTCCGCTCTAATTCATCCCAAAGGTGTTCTATCGGGTTGCGGTCAGGACTCCGTGCAGGCCAGTCAAGTTCCTCCACACCAAACTCGCTCATCCATGTCTTTATGGACCGACGCTTTGTGCACTGGAGCGCAGTCATGTTGGGAAAGGAAGGGGCCGTCCCCAAACTGTTCCCACAAAGTTGGGAGCATGAAATTGTCCAAAATGTCTTGGTGAAGCATTAAGAGTTCCTTTCACTGGAACTAAGGGGCCAAGCCCAACCCCTGAAAAACAACCCCACCCCATAATCCCCCATCCACCAAACTTTACACTTGGCACAATGCAGTCAGGAAAGTCCCGTTCTCCTGGCAACCTCCAAACCCAGACTCGTCCATGGGATTGTCAGACAGAGAAGCGTGATTGGTCACTCCAGAGAACACGTCTACACTGCTCTAGAGTCCAGTGGCGGCGTGCTTTACTCCACTGCATCCCACGCTTTGCATTGCACTTGGTGATGTAAGGCTTGGATGAGCTGCTCGGCCATGGAAACCCATTCCATGAAGCTCTCTACGCACTGTTCTTGAGCTCATCTGAAGGCCACAGAAGTTTGGAGGTCTGGAGCTATTGACACTACAAAACGTTGGTGACTTCTGTGACCCTCAGCATGCGCTGACCCCGCTCTGCCAACCACTTTGTGGCTGAGTTGCTGTTGTTCCCAACAGTTGAGCGTGGAATATTTAGTAGTGAGGAAATTTCAGGAATGGACTTATTGCACAGGTGGCAACCTATCACGGTACCACGCTTGAGTTCACTGAGCTCCTGAGAGTGACCGATTCTTTCACAAATGTGTGTAGAAGCGTCTGCATGCCTAGTGCTTGATTTATACACCTGTGGCCATGAAGGGATTGAACACCTGAACTCAGGGATTTGGAGGGGAGTCCCAATACTTTTCTCAATATAGTGTATCTGCTAGAAATTATGATTGGCAGGACTGAATGATTAGGCTCCTCCTGAACCTATGTTTGGAACTTTTTTGTTCCAGCAGGAGAAAATGGTGCGTCTGATTCACTTGGTACAGTCACAACACACTCTCCTCACCAACACACATGATTTGAGGAATCATTCATGTTTGGAGCACAAACACACCTTTTTACCTGCCTGCGACTCCAGCATCCTCATGACCCAACATAGAACATAGTGTTTTGGAGAATGGATGGATGAAGTTTGTTAAATGTTCCCTCCCTTCATAAAAAATGTCTAAATATTTAAATGTGATTGCTGATCAAATGAGCTCTTAAAGTGCTTGCTCTCGCTGTGACGTATGTGACGTTGGTACCTGTTCTCCAGGCTGCGGTGCTGCACCTCCAGGCTCTTATGGCCACTCTTCAGCTCTCCGTGTTTGCCGATCAGATCCTCATACTCGGACGCCTGTCTCTCGTGCAGGGCGGACAGCTTCTCGTGGTCGTGTAGCAGCAGATCGTAGACTGTGCGCAGGTCTTCTTTCTCTCGTATGGCGACATCTCTCTCACTCTCTGTGCTGGACTGCTGCGTCTGCAGCTGGGCATTCTGGGACATGAGAGCGGCGCTCTTAGAGTTGAGTGTCGAGTTCTCCACCTGTGAGAACATCATAATCACTCTCTTTCACTATTTTGAGCACACAGCAGACGTCAGCAGGGTTCCTGAAGACTAACATCAATGTAAGATCATTGTGTGCAACTCTCCTGAAAAGCTAATTACAACCAAACTTACATTCATGAGGAGAAGCGTCTATCACACACTGATGCTCAAACGCTCAGAAATACCACAGCGTTTGAGCGGATAATGCGGTGCGGAGTGCGACTCTGACCTGTAGTTTGGCGTTCTGTGTTTGCAGCGTGGTGTTGTTCTCCTGTAGAGATGCGGTCTGCCTCTGCAGCGCTAATATCTGCGCCTGAAGATTACTGCTCTGAGACTCCAGCTGCTTTAACTGCGTCCGGAGAGCCTGTTTCTCTGCTTGAAGAGTGGCGTTCTGGACAAACATCAACACCATAAACTGTTTTGGTAGCTTAAAGGCATTCTGACAGTGATGAGCTGCAGTTGTCACATTGGTACATACGTTTCTCTCCACCTCTATGAGTCGATCCTTGACCTTCAGAAGCTCTCGCGTGGCCTCCTGACTCTCCTTCTCCCATTTACTGACGCTCTGCGTGTCCTCCCGTCCTCGAGCAGGTGAGCTCTGAGCTGTACACTCCTCCTCCTGACGCTGACGCAGCGCCTCGTAGTTCTTCTTCACCTGAAGAAGAGTATACACAATATAAAGTCACGGTATACTGCCAACCAACCAACCAAACGAATCCATTATGCATGCGTTGAGACATTGCAAACCGTCTTGAGTTCCTGCCGCAGCTGCTGGTTAAGGTTGGAGGACTCCTGCAGTCGGGCTTCCAGAGCAGCGATCTTCTCCGCTTTGATCTCCAGAGAGGATTTCAGAGTGGACTCCAGTTTACACTCCAGAAGCTTAAACCTGATAAACATGAGATACACTGTTAAATCTTGACTCCAGCATTCATGTAAACACAAGCTACAAGCAATTTTCTTTCCTCTTATTTTTGGCCCTTGTGCTTCACAAAAAAGCACTGTGCCACATGAGCCATGGTACAGTGATGGTATCAGATGGCAATACCATGGTACTGAATAGGGTTGGGCCGATAGACGATAGTTGTTCCCCGATCACAATACAAATTACATTCAAAACATTTCAATGTACACAATTTAAACACTAAAGATTTTATTGTGCAAACAAAAACCAAACAAATTATAGGCTACTGGATGTTCTACCCAAACTAAACCAGCACATGGGAACAGCACCAGTCATGACCGCAAAGCCCTGCAAAGAGTCGTGCGCTTATCCGAGCGTATCTCAGGGTCAGCTCTCCCGTCTCTGCAGGACGTCTACACCAAACGCTGCAAAGGTAGAGCTACTAAGATCATCAAGGACTCTAATCACCCTGCAAACCCTCATTTCACGCTGCTGCCATCTGGTAAGCGCTTCCGAAGCCTGATGGCCAAAACTGAGAGACTCAGGAGGAGCTTCTTCCCCCAGGCCATCAGACTCCTGAACTCAGTCACTTAACATCACGTGACTTCACTTCAGGATAAACATCGATACACTGACATTGCACTGCACTTTCTGTTCTCGTTGTTACTGTGTAACAACCTGTTATAAACCTGTTTGCACATTTGTTAACCACATATTTATAAGTCTACAGTTTACTCACTGCACAGTTTACTTCACTTATTTTATTCCACTTCTTTATTCTTATTTTTTTAAACTTTTTTTCTTCTATTTGACTTGATTATGTATAATTCTACAGATATATATATATAGTACTTTTATCCTATTTCTATTATAATTTCCTCCTTGTGTTTTTAACTGTGAATTTGCACTGTCCATGGAGCGGACCTGTTTACATTTCACTGCCGGTTGTATATTCTGTATATAACTGTGTATGTGACAAATAAAACTCTTGAATCTTGAATCTAAACCAATGATATTCAAATGGCATACCCCCATGTTACTGTCCACCTTTGGCGCTATATCCTCTAGTAGCTTTATCTAAAGCCAAACGCGCTTCATTCAAGCCCTTTCAGCTCTGCGCGCGTTCTCTTTCTTTGTAATGCTTTACTGGGTGGTTGCCCTGCTCGCTTAATAAACAAACTCCAGCTGGTCCAAAACGCAGCAGCTCAAGCTCTTACTAGAACCAGGAAGTATGACCATATTAGCCGGTTCTGTCAACACTGCACTGGCTCCCTATTAAACATCGTATACATTTTAAAATCTTGCTTATTACTTGCAAAGCACTAAATGGTTTAGCTCCCCAGTACTTGAGTGAGCTCTTAACGCATTATACTCCATCACGTCTATTGCGGTCTCAAAACTCTGGCCAGTTGATAATCCCTAGAATATCAAAATCAACTGCAGGCGGTCGATCCTTTTCCTATTTAGCACCTAAACTCTGGAACAGTCTTCCTAGCATTGTTCGGGAAGCAGACACACTCTGTCAGTTTAAATCTAGACTAAAAACGCATCTCTTTACTATGGCTTACACATAAAACATTATCAATCTCTATTATTCAAATCAGTAAATGATTGTTAGGCTGCATTAACTAGGTCAGCCGGAACCGGGAACACTTCCCATAACACCTGATGTACTCGTTACATCATAAGAAGAATGGCATCTACGCTAATGTTAGTCTCTCTGTTTATCCCGAGGTTTACTACAGTCAGCCGGATCCGGGCCGTATCCAGATCAGATGGTGGACCAGCGCCTGGACATGACCAGCTCATCCCTGAAGTGTCTGCAGAGAGCGTGTCAAATAAACTCCCCCCGTAAATGCTGCATCGACACGACATCCTCATTAAACCCGTCTCCGGCGTGACGACTCCAATCTTTCAAATAATCTTATGAATATCTATTTGCCTAATATGAATTAAGACCTGCTATGTTGCCAGAATTATAATCATACACTGTTTGTTCGTCGGCCAGAGGAGAACTGGCACCCCGACTGAGCCTGGTTTCTCCCAAGGTTTTTTTCTCCATTCTGGCCCTGAAGGAGTTTTGGTTCCTTGCCACCGTTGCCTCTGCCTTTTGGCTTGCTCAGTTGGGGACTCCTAAATCTCATCTATATTACCGATCTGCCCGCATTGACACTATATAATACTTGAAATTAGCTGGATAACATCACCGTTTCACCAGAGCGGCTGTACAGCGAATCAAATTCAGTTGCATTATTTTCCTGTTAACACTGTGAAGCTACTTTGAAACAATTGGACTTCTAAAAAGCGCTATATAAATAAAGGTGATTTGATTTCCAGACGCACGCCGCATTAATGGAGCTTAACGCTCAAACGCAACCCCCCAATGTCATCGTCCATCGTGATGTTTCACTGTAGACATTGTCTGATACCAATTTGGTAGACATCGCCCCACCCTACTACTGAATGATTAGGTTTGCCGACACACCACAGATTAATCTTCACTGTTGTGGACTGTTTTCATTAGGGATTATTATCAATTATATCAACTAGTTGTTGCAGCCCGAGTGACTACAGCAGGGGTTCTCAACTCTCGCCCTCAAGAGCCACTTTCCTGCAGAGTTTAGCTCCAACCCTGATCATACACATCTGAGCCAACTAATTAAGATCTTCAGGATTACTAGAAAGTTACAGACAGGTGAGTTTGATCAGGGCTGGAGCTGAACTCTGCAGGAAAGAGGACCTGAGCTGACAATCCCTGAACTACAGGGCAATATCAAGTGTGTGAATTACCTGTCATCAGAGCTCTCGTCATCACCCAGAAGACCCTCTTTATTGAGACCGATCTTCTCAAGCTCATGGGTCAGTTTCTCCAGGTCATTGTTGATCTGCTGAGTCTTTAATTTTTCATTGACTAGCTCCTACATCAGGAAACATCACAACATTGTCATGCAAGTAATCCACAATCAAGCATGCACCATCTAAAAATGAGGTGAGATGGTTACCTCTCTCAGAGTGACCAGAGTCTTCTTGTCAATGGTTGCTTGTTTGACCAGTTCCTTGTTGTCCTTTTCCAAGTCTTTGACGCGACCACACGTGTCTTTGAGAGTGGCGACTTCCTTGCCGAGCATGCGGTTCTCTCTCTCGAGATGAGAGATGCGCAGGTTGTCTTCGTCTAGTTTGGAGTCTTTAATCTCAGCCTGCTGCCGCAGCCGCTTGTTCTCCTTCTCCAGCTGTTTCTTGTCCTTCTCCAGCTGAGTGTTCTCCTGCTCCAGGGTGGCGTTCTCCTGCGCCAGCTGCTCCAGACCTTTGCTGGAGATCTTTAGCTCCTCCAGGCTCTGCTGCAGGCTCTGGTTCTCCACCTCCATGTCCTGCAGTTCCCCCTCCAGCTGCTGGAGCTTGCGGCTGCCGCTCTCCAGCGCTTTCTGGAGCCGCTGGTTCTCTGCATCCAGGCTTTGGTTACTTACTTCCAGACGTTCGTTCTTTTTGGACGAAGCCTTCAGCAGCTCAAGGCTCTTTCTGAGTTGAGTTCTCTCACTCTCCAGCTCTCGGTTCTCCAGCTCCAGCTGGGCGGCTTTTGCTCCCGTGGACCGTGAAGACTCGACCATTCGCCTGAGCTCCAGGTTTTCTTCATCCAGCTGAGCGTTTTCCTTCTCCAGGACCTCCAGCTGATAGGAAACATTCCTCAGGCTGTCCACTGCTTTCTTTAGTCTTCTGCTCTCCACTTCCAGCTCGGCATTCTCCTTCTCCAACACCTCCACCTTCTCACAGGTGATGGCAAGAGTGGCGAGCCGCTTCTGCAGACTCTCCTTCTCTCGCTCCAGTCGATGGACCTCCATCTCCATCTCCTCAGCTCTTTCTCCTTTATCTTTGTAGTGCTCCAGGTCTTTGCGAAGCTGTTTGCGCTCAAACTCCATCTTGTTGAGCTTGCTGCTGGTCTCTTTGATGGACTCGTGCAGCACTCGGTTTTCTTTCTCGATGTCTTTGACGCGGGCTTCAGCGCTGACCTGAGAGCGCTGCCTGAGAGAGGCGATGGTCTGGTTCAGATGATCGTTCTCCTGTTCCAGACCCTTGACCTGCGTCACGACCACACACAGTGTGTCAGAGATCGTTTAGCAACAGGCAGGACAATTTAAGACCATTCATACAATGTTCAGGAAAATCACATCCTCTAACTACGGAATTAAAGTTGATTAGTCAAAATGTTTTCGAATAACTATGAATGTCGGAATGGACGCAAGGCTATATCTTTACAACACTTTCAAGTATTTAGACCAAACAAGTACCAGAGCAGTTTCTGCACAGCACCACCTAGTGGCCACAAAATAAATCTGTATTTTTGCTCAAATCTTTTAAGCCGTTTGGTCACAAGTCTTGTCAGATTCAGTATGGCATGTTAAGATGAATGTTACCTAGTTTTTGAATTCTGCCATTTTTATGAATGCATTAACATATCTTTAACCACTTAAACTCTGAGCGTCCTGGTACCGGGCAGAGTCAAACAAAAAAGTTGTCGTCCTGTAATTTGCTTGAACACTTGCTTGATCAGGTGTCATTTTAAAGCTTAGAAGCTTGGCTTTACTGTGAATATAATGAATATGAGTCTTGAGTGCTTTAAATTTGCTATAATATTAGAGCAGCACAATTTGTATAGTGTGAAAAATTACTGTTTGCTTGAAATGTGGTCTGTAAAAGCATCATAACTGATAGTCTTTTGTTATATATCGTTGAAAAGATCTCAACTAGCAGAACACAAAAATCATATTTGTTTCAGTTTGAGACCAAACTATACCAAGTATTTGTATGAAAGGATCACTGCCAATATAACAACATGAGGCTTTTGCATTACGTTTTGCTATATAACATCAGTAAACCATAGTAAAATCACACGTCTTTATTTAGAGCAGGATGTACTGATTCAAGCAGGTTGGCCCGAGCCCAAACACAACATATGACACGGCTATCTTGAGAAGTCATGTGACAAGACATTTGGTGAGACATGCTTACTTCTGTGATCGCGATCATGACACGGCATCATTTGAAAGGTCAACCAATGGAAACGGATCTTGGGTGAGGTGAGTGGGTAAAGTGGGCAGGGACGATGAGAGCAATCGGACACTCTCTTACAGCTGGAGCGCTGGGATTGGCCTGATCGCCCTGACTGACAGGTCTGGATTTACCGTGCGCCGTAGAATAGGACAGCACTGAAAAATCATCACTCATCCACCAGGATCTTATTACTTGTAATTGTAAATATCAATATTTTTATGCTTTATTGTGGTGTTTACACATGTAAGTAGTTCTTATGTTCAGTAAAACACTCAGATCTCTTGTCTGGAGAGGTTTTTTTGGACTTTTGATAAAAGACTACCTTGGTTCCCAATGCCATAACTTTTGATTGCTTTGAGATATCAACACAAAATTTGGCTCAGATGTAGTCGACATGATTGGGTCCAATCTTAATTTTATGAGCTTCCATATATACTTTCTAATAGTCATCATTTTGTCAGAAACAGAACTTCCAAACATGATCAAAATATATATATTTTTTAAATTCTAAAGGTTTTCTATCAATCGAGACCATGCACTTGTATATATCTTGTTTTTTGTGGAGTTATAAGCCATTAGTTTTAAGTATGCCATCATTAAATCATTAAAATATACCTTCAGGGTGTAAGTGGTTAAGAAACATGAAAGATATGCCATCACAGTTTTTAGAAAACTGCCGTAAGTGTGTTCAAGGCTGCGGTAAGAAGCTCAATGCTAAGGATCGCCCGCCTCGCCCGGTTGGGCCAGTGGCTTAATGTACCAATGCACTACTGCCTTGAAGTTCAGTGAGGAAATAGAGTAATCTCACATGTACAACTCTTAAGTTTTAAAGTTTTTGATGTGTAATCTGCCAGCATGAACCAATAGGACTTCTACTGGTAATCTCTCAGCCAATGAGCTTTCATTGAAATAGTCTGGCTTCAGTGTCGCTGTTCACTAATCTCTACCAGCCTGCCAAGTTAATGGCACACATTTCTAAATGAGTACGCCTTAGACAAACAGACACACATTTGGATTTTCCAGTATAAACACAGAGTTTTGCGAGCGATGTGTGTGAATGCGTTTACCTGTCTGTCGGAGTTCTCCTGGAGTGTTTCCAGTGTTTTCTCCAGCTGCGCCTTCTCTTTCAGCAGGTCAGCGCTCAGACCCTCGGCACTGCGCAGACTCTCTCTGTCTGCGGTCAGCTCCGTCTGCAGCTGCTCCAGCTGTGCACACACACACACACACACACACACACTCTTCATCACACTCTCACAGACGGACGTGTGCTGACATATGGACACACACTCGCTCATAATGAGCAATCAAACTCATATGAGCGGCTAATCCTCTGAAAGCAGCTTAACTAAACCCAAATCAGATTTAAACTGGGATTACTCGCTGATGAATATGATCCTGCTCCGGGTGCTGTCCGTTAACCCATCCTGTTCAAACCGCTCTCCTGTCTTTGTGTGAGGAATGGGATCCTTTCTTGGCGCTCACACCAAGGACGATAACCAAAAAGATTTAGTTTTAAAAATCGTCCCAAATGTAAAAGAATAGCAGAGTCCACCGCACAACGGCACTGATGAATGATAAAAACACTGACAGCCAATCAGAATGCATCCTGCTTTAAGCGTTTAAAGCGGCAGACGACGAAGCGACGAAGGGTACTGCAGGACTCACTCTTCCCACGGGCCGCTCTGGGACTGTCTCAGCTGGTCACACCCTTTTATTATATGAATCATAATGAGCTTGTTGATGAATCTTCTCTTGATTTCTATATGCTGGTTTTGCATTGCTTTAAAGACTGACGTGACTGAAAGCTTGATATATGCAAACATCTTTAATCTGCCCATAAGGCTACTGCTCCTACATAACAGCTTCTGTATCAGTTATTTAGACTAGTTTGTGCAACCCCTACTATATAATGTGGCTCAGATATGAATATAACATGTCATCAATGGTATAGTTTTGCTAGCACTTGTGTATTTAAATGTGTGAAATGTCAAATAAACCTCATGTGGTTGAAAACACTGAATAGTTGTGATCCAGCGCTGGGCGTGTCCGGAAGCATTATGCACTCGCACCAGTGACACTTTAAATCAAAGAAAGCTGTGTGTCTGTGGATGCTAATAGCGTTATCATTCTGTGTGAACGGGCCTTTACCTCTGAAGCCAACATGACTCTTTTGACTCCTGCTCTTATTCTGTAAACACATTTCGCTGACGTAATCAATCGCTCTTATTGTCACTTTTCATCACTCCTCATGAACCCTATGAACTCAAACTCATCACTGAGACCCAGGGGTATGAACTCTGACCTGCTGGCTGAGCTTCTGCTTGTCTTTCTCCAGGCGGAGGCGCACGCCGCTCTCTCTCGACGCCTTCAGCTCCTCCACGGTCTTCAGCAGCGTCTGGTTCTCCTTCTCCAGCTTGAGCAGCTGACTGGACGTCAGGTCGTTCACCTCGTGACCCAGAGATTTCTGCGGCACTGCTCACCAACACACAAAGAGTGCGAGTTACTTCTACAGACACGGACACATGCAGCAAGCCATGTTCTCGGATCTCCACGTCAGGAAAACATCCCCAGTGTGTGTCAGGGAACCGTCAGAGCATCATGGGTTAGTCTGTGTACCTTCAGAGAGCTCCGGCGTGGTCTTGGAGAGCTGCTCCAGCTCCCAGCCCAGGTGCAGAGACTCGTCCATGCTCTGCTTCTGAGCCATCTCCAGCGTCAGGTTCTCCTCCTGCAGCTCCTCCATGCGCTTCCTGTCCATGTCTCGCTCCTGCAACACAACCCCATCCGGCAGCAAATCATGACCACCACACTTCACCTCTGTAGTTTAAAGCAAATCATTATACGTTTGGACACTAAAGCTGCAATGCCTCTTTTATTCAGGAGGTTTGGAATATATATATATATATATATATATATATATATATATATATATATATATATATATATATATATATATATATATATATATATATATATATATATATATATTCATATATGGAATACTTTATTTGTTAACTGATAAAAGCTTTGATTTAAAAAGACACTTTAGTGACAGTGCACTTAATTTTTTATGTTTTGCACTTTTTCAGACCAAAGTAAATGTTTTGTTTTATATGCAAGGGAGGAGTGAGCATCCATCAGTGACAGTATTGAGTGTGCTCGTGTCAGTGCTGTTGGTATAATGGTGTCACAAACAGAAATAAAACAAACCAATAACAGTTTCGATTCAGTCGTCACTATGAGTTAGGCGTTCAGGGAGCGGGGGTTAAAACGGGTAACTAGGGGTGTAATAGCGGTGTAACTAGCGGTGTAACTAAGGTTGTAACTAGCGGTGTAACTAGTGGTGTAACTAGCGGTGTAACTAGGGTTGTAACTAGGGGTGTAACAAGGGTTGTAACTAGTGGTGTAACTAGGGTTGTAACTAGCGGTGTAACTAGGGTTGTAACTAGCGGTGTAACTAGGGTTGTAATTAGCGGTGTAACAAGGGTTGTAACTAGCGGTGTAACAAGGGTTGTAACTAGTGGTGTAACTAGTGCTGTAACTAGGGTTGTAACTAGCGGTGTAACTAGGGTTGTAACTAGTGGTGTATCTAGCGGTGTAACTAGGGTTGTAACTAGTGGTGTAACTAGGGGTGTAACTAGTGGTGTAACTAGGGTTGTAACTAGTGGTGTAACTAGTGCTGTAACTAGGGTTGTAACTAGCGGTGTAACAAGGGTTGTAACTAGCGGTGTAACAAGGGTTGTAACTAGCGGTGTAACTAGCGGTGTAACAAGGGTTGTAACTAGTGGTGTAACTAGTGTTGTAACTAGGGTTGTAACTAGCGGTGTAACTAGGGTTGTAACTAGCGGTGTAACTAGGGCTGTAACTAGCGGTGTAACTAGTGGTGTATCTAGCGGTGTAACTAGTGCTGTAACTAGGGTTGTAACTAGCGGTGTAACTGGGGTTGTAACTAGTGGTGTAACTAGCGGTGTAACTAGGGGTGTAACTAGCGGTGTAACTAGCGGTGTAACTAGGGGTGTAACTAGCGGTGTAGCTAGGGTTGTAACTAGTGCTGTAACTAGGGTTGTAACTAGCAGTGTAACAAGGGTTGTAACTAGCGGTGTAACAAGGGTTGTAACTAGCGGTGTAACAAGGGTTGTAACTAGTGCTGTAACTAGGGTTGTAACTAGCGGTGTAACAAGGGTTGTAACTAGTGGTGTAACTAGTGCTGTAACTAGGGTTGTAACTAGCGGTGTAACTAGGGTTGTAACTAGCGGTGTAACTAGGGCTGTAACTAGCGGTGTAACTAGTGGTGTATCTAGCGGTGTAACTAGTGCTGTAACTAGGGTTGTAACTAGCGGTGTAACTGGGGTTGTAACTAGTGGTGTAACTAGCGGTGTAACTAGGGGTGTAACTAGCGGTGTAACTAGCGGTGTAACTAGGGGTGTAACTAGCGGTGTAGCTAGGGTTGTAACTAGTGCTGTAACTAGGGTTGTAACTAGCAGTGTAACAAGGGTTGTAACTAGCGGTGTAACAAGGGTTGTAACTAGCGTGTAACAAGGGTTGTAACTAGTGCTGTAACTAGGTTGTAACTAGCGGTGTAACAAGGGTTGTAACTAGTGGTGTAACTAGTGCTGTAACTAGGGTTGTAACTAGCGTGTAACTAGGGTTGTAACTAGCAGGTGTAACTAGCGGTGTAACTAGGGTTGTAACTAGTGGTGTAACTAGCGTTGTAACTAGGGGTGTAACTAGTGGGTGTAACTAGCGGTGTAACTAGGGTGTAACTAGCGGTGTAACTAGGGTTGTAACTAGCGGTGTAACTAGGGTTGTAACTAGCAGTGTAACTAGGTTGTAACTAGTGTGTGTAACTAGTGCTGTAACTAGGTGTAACTAGTTGTAACTAGCGTTGTAACTAGGGTTGTAACTAGTGGTGTAACTAGTGCTGTAACTAGGGTTGTAACTAGCGGTGTAACTAGGGTTGTAACTAGCGGTGTAACTAGTGGTGTATCTAGTGGTGTAACTAGGGTTGTAACTAGTGGTGTAACTAGCGTCGTAACTAGGGGCATAACTAGCGGTGTAACTAGCGGTGTAGCTAGGGTTGTAACTAGTGGTGTAACTAGGGTTGTAACTAGTGGTGTAACTAGTGCTGTAACTAGGGTTGTAACTAGCGGTGTAACTAGCGGTGTAACTAGGGTTGTAACTAGCAGTGTAACTAGCAGTGTAACTAGGGTTGTAACTAGGGTTGTAACTAGTGGTGTAACTAGTGCTGTAACTAGGGGTGTAACTAGGGTTGTAACTAGTGGTGTAACTAGTGGTGTAACTAGGGTTGTAACTAGCGGTGTAACTAGGGTTGTAACTAGTGGTGTAACTAGGGTTGTAACTAGTGGTGTATCTAACGATGTAACTAGGGTTGTAACTAGCGGTGTAACTAGGGTTGTAACTAGTGGTGTAACTAGTGGTGTAACTAGGGTTGTAACTAGCGGTGTAACGAGGAGTGTAACTAGCAGTGCAACTAGGGGTGTAACTAGCGGTGTAACTAGTAGTGTAACTAGGGTTGTAATTAGCGGTGTAACTAGGGTTGTAACTAGTGGTATAACTAGTGGTGTAATGAGGGATGTAACTAGCAGTGTAACTAGCGGTGTAACTAGAGGTGTAACTAGGGTTGTAACTAGCGGTATAACTAGCAGTGTAACTAGCGGTGTCACTAGTGGTGTAACTAGGGTTGTAACTAGCGGTATAACTAGCAGTGTAACGATACACTCATGATTTGATACATATCACAATATTTTAAGCCAAAATAAAGAAGAGAGTTTTTTTTATTTTTACTTTTTTATTATTATGAAAATAATACTATTATTATTGTATTATTATCATCAGGACCCACAAACATTCCCCCACTGCATTATTATACATTATATTCATCATTATATATAGTTGTTTAATGTAGTAATGACACTGAAACTCTGTAAACTTTATGTTATCACCTCACGCAGCCATTGCGCGTTCAATGCGTGCTTTGGATCTATTGAGACACACACACAGACACACACACACACACACACACACACACACACACACACACACACACACACACACACACACACACACACACACACACACACACACACACACACACACACACACACACAGACACAGACACAGACACACACACACACACACACACACACACACACACACACACACACACACACACACACAGACACAGACACACACACACACACACACACACACACACACACACACACACACACACACACACACACACACACACACACAGACACACACACACACACACACACACACACACACACACACACACACACACACACACACACACACACACACACACACACACACACACACACACACACACACACACACACACACACACACACACACACACACACAGACACAGACACAGACACACACACAGGAGAGCTGACCCACTTCCTGCTATTAATGCACTACACATATAAGAATAAGCCATCTCAAATGCTGTGAATAATCACTACTGAAACTAAATGTGATCTGGTGATTTAAATGATGTTTGCATTTTGACCTTGAGCTGTGTGTGTGCGCTTCAGATGATCAGTGCAATCAGTCACAGTTCTAATCACAGGAAAGGGCATCAACATGCACAATCACAAACAATCACAATCCCACACAATCTCAAATCACACACGATTGTGCTCGCTCACCATCTCCATGTCGTGGATCTTGTTTTTGAGCTGTAGATTTTCCTTCTCCAGCTCATGATGTTTATCAGACCGAGCTCTGAATGACTCCAGCTGATCCTCCAGCATGCTCTTGGTCTCCAGCAGAACCTGATTGTCCTCCTTCAGTTCCTACAAGAACACAGATCAGCATAACAGCCATCAAAATCCCAGAATTCCCCCTAATGAACATCAATAACCATCACAGTATTCCCAGCATTCCCTGGTGAACACACACAATCAATAACCGCCACAAAATTCCCAGCATTCCCTGGTGAACACACACAATCAATAACCGCCACAAAATTCCCAGCATTCCCAGGTGAACACACACAATCAATAACCGCCACAAAATTCCCAGCATTCCCTGGTGAACACACACAATCAATAACCGCCACAAAATTCCCAGCATTCCCAGGTGAACACACACAATCAATAACCGCCCCAGCATTCCCTGGTGAACACACACAATCAATAACCGCCCCAGCATTCCCTGGTGAACACACACAATCAATAACCATCACAGTATTCCCAGCATTCCCTGGTGAACACACACAATCAATAACCGCCCCAGCATTCCCTGGTGAACACACACAATCAATAACCGCCACAAAATTCCCAGCATTCCCAGGTGAACACACACAATCAATAACCGCCACAGCATTCCCAGCATTCCCTGGTGAACACACACAATCAATAACCGCCCCAGCATTCCCTGGAGAACACACACAATCAATAACCGCCCCAGCATTCCCTGGTGAACACACACAATCAATAACCATCACAGTATTCCCAGCATTCCCTGGTGAACACACACAATCAATAACCGCCACAAAATTCCCAGCATTCCCAGGTGAACACACACAATCAATAACAGCCCCAGCATTCCCAGCCTTCCCTGGTGAACACACACAATCAATAACCGCCCCAGCATTCCCTGGTGAACACACACAATCAATAACCATCACAGTATTCCCAGCATTCCCTGGTGAACACACACAATCAATAACCGCCACAAAATTCCCAGCATTCCCAGGTGAACACACACAATCAATAACCGCCACAGCATTCCCAGGTGAACACACACAATCAATAACCGCCACAAAATTCCCAGCATTCCCAGGTGAACACACACAATCAATAACCGCCCCAGCATTCCCAGCATTCCCTGGTGAACACACACAATCAATAACCGACCCAGCATTCCCTGGTGAGCACACACAATCAATAACCACCACAGCGTTCCCTGGTGAACACACACAATCAATAACCATCACAGTATTCCCAGCATTCCCTCATGAACACACACAATCAATAACCACCACAGCATTCCCAGCATTCTCAGCAGAACACACACAATCAATAACCACCACAGCATTCCCAGCATTCCCTGGTGAACACACACAATCAATAACCGCCCCAGCGTTCCCTGGTGAACACACACAATCAATAACCGCCCCAGCATTCCCTGGAGAACACACACAATCAATAACTGCCCCAGCGCTCCCTGGTGAACACACACAATCAATAACCGCCCCAGCATTCCCTGGTGAACACACACAATCAATAACCGCCCCAGCATTCCCTGGTGAACACACACAATCAATAACCGCCCCAGCATTCCCTGGTGAACACACACACAATCAATAACCACCACAGCATTCCCAGCATTCCCTGGTGAACACACACAATCAATAACCACCACAGCATTCCCAGCATTCCCTGGTGAACACACACAATCAATAACCACCCCAGCATTCCCAGGTGAACACACACAATCAATAACCACCCCAGCATTCCTGGGTGAACACACAATCAATAACCACCACAGCATTCCCTGGTGAACACACACAATCAATAACCACCCCAGCATTCCCTGGTGAACACACACAATCAATAACCACCCCAGCATTCCCAGCATTCCCTGGTGAACACACACAATCAATAACCGCCCCAGCATTCCCTGGTGAACACACACAATCAATAACCGTCCCAGCATTCCCTGGTGAACACACACAATCAATAACCGTCCCAGCATTCCCTGGTGAACACACACAATCAATAACAGCCACAGCATTCCCTGGTGAACACACACAATCAATAACCACCACAGCATTCCCAGCATTCCCTGTTGAACACACACAATCAATAACCACCACAGCATTCCCAGCATTCCCTGGTGAACACACACAATCAATAACCACCCCAGCATTCCCTGGTGAACACACACAATCAATAACCACCCCAGCATTCCCTGGTGAACACACACAATCAATAACCACCACAGCATTCCCTGGTGAACACACACAATCAATAACCACCCCAGCATTCCCTGGTGAACACACACAATCAATAACCACCCCAGCATTCCCAGCATTCCCAGCATTCCCTGGTGAACACACACAATCAATAACCGCCCCAGCATTCCCTGGTGAACACACACAATCAATAACCGTCCCAGCATTCCCTGGTGAACACACACAATCAATAACCGCCCCAGCATTCCCTGGTGAACACACACAATCAATAACAGCCACAGCATTCCCTGGTGAACACACACAATCAATAACCACCACAGCATTCCCAGCATTCCCTGTTGAACACACACAATCAATAACCACCACAGCATTCCCAGCATTCCCTGGTGAACACACACAATCAATAACCACCCCAGCATTCCCTGGTGAACACACACAATCAATAACCACCACAGCATTCCCAGGTGAACACACACAATCAATAACCGCCCCAGCATTCCCTGGTGAACACACACAATCAATAACCGTCCCAGCATTCCCTGGTGAACACACACAATCAATAACCACCACAGCATTCCCTGTTGAACACACACAATCAATAACCGTCCCAGCATTCCCTGGTGAACACACACAATCAATAACAGCCACAGCATTCCCTGGTGAACACAC
This sequence comes from Paracanthobrama guichenoti, assembly GCA_018749465.1. Classification (NCBI taxonomy): domain Eukaryota; kingdom Metazoa; phylum Chordata; class Actinopteri; order Cypriniformes; family Gobionidae; genus Paracanthobrama; species Paracanthobrama guichenoti. The sequence continues at coordinate 5,843,999 of CM031955.1, forward strand.
ACAATCAATAACCACCCCAGCATTCCCAGCATTCCCTGGTGAACACACACAATCAATAACCACCCCAGCATTCCCTGGTGAACACACACAATCAATAACCACCACAGCATTCCCAGCATTCCCTGGTGAACACACACAATCAATAACCACCCCAGCATTCCCTGGTGAACACACACAATCAATAACCATCACAGTATTCCCAGCATTCCCTCATGAACACACACAATCAATAACCGCCTCAACATTCCCTGGTGAACACACACAATCAATAACCGCCCCAGCATTCCCTGGTGAACACACACAATCAATAACCGCCCAGCATTCCCTGGTGAACACACACAATCAATAACCACCCCAGCATTCCCTGGTGAACACACACAATCAATAACCATCACAGTATTCCCAGCATTCCCACATGAACACACACAATCAATAACCGCCCCAGCATTCCCTCATGAACACACACAATCAATAACCGCCCCAGCATTCCCTGGTGAACACACACAATCAATAACTGCCCCAGCATTCCCTGGTGAACACACACAATCAATAACCACCACAGCATTCCCAGCATTCCCTGGTGAACACACACAATCAATAACCACCACAGCATTCCCAGCATTCCCTGGTGAACGCACACAATCAATAACCACCACAGCATTCCCAGCATTCCCTGGTGAATACACACAATCAATAACAGCCACAGCATTCCCTGGTGAACACACACAATCAATAACCACCACAGCATTCCCAGCATTCCCTGGTGAACGCACACAATCAATAACCACCACAGCATTCCCAGCATTCCCTGGTGAACACACACAATCAATAACCACCACAGCATTCCCTGGTGAACACACACAATCAATAACCACCACAGCATTCCCAGCATTCCCTGGTGAACGACACAATCAATAACCACCACAGCATTCCCTGGTGAACACACACAATCAATAACCACCACAGCATTCCCAGCATTCCCTGGTGAACACACACAATCAATAACCACCACAGCATTCCCTGGTGAACACACACAATCAATAACCACCACAGCATTCCCAGCATTCCCTGGTGAACACACACAATCAATAACCGCCCCAGCATTCCCTGGTGAACACACACAATCAATAACCACCACAGCATTCCCAGCATTCCCTCATGAACACACACAATCAATAACCGCCCCAGCATTCCCAGCATTCCCTGGTGAACACACACAATCAATAACCACCCCAGCATTCCCTGGTGAACACACACAATCAATAACCATCACAGTATTCCCAGCATTCCCTGGTGAACACACACAATCAATAACCATCACAGTATTCCCAGCATTCCCTGGTGAACACACACAATCAATAACCGCCCCAGCATTCCCAGCATTCCCTGGTGAACACACACAATCAATAACACCACAGCACCCATTCCCAGGTGAACACACACAATCAGCACCGCCCAGCATTCCCTGGTGAACACACACAATCAATAACCATCACAGTATTCCCAGCATTCCCTGGTGAACACACACAATCAATAACCATCACAGTATTCCATCACAGTAGCATTCCCTGGTGAACACACACAATCAATAACCGCCCCAGCATTCCCTGGTGAACACACACAATCAATAACCAATCCCAGCATTCCCAGGGTGAACACACACAATCAATAACCGCCCAGCATTCCCTGGTGAACACACACAATCAATAACCGCCCCAGCATTCCCTGGCATTCCCCCAGCATTCCCTGGTGAACACACACAATCAATAACCGCCCCAGCATTCCCAGCATTCCCTGGTGAACACACACAATCAATAACCATCACAGTATTCCCAGCATTCCCTGGTGAACACACACAATCAATAACCACCACAGCATTCCCAGCATTCCCTGGTGAACACATGTAGTCGTGTGAACGCACCTCTACTCTGGTCCTGTAGAACTCGATGTCGTGAAGTTTCTCTCTGTAGCGCATCATCTCACTCTCCAGTTTGTCCACTCTGACGGCCTTCTCTCGGAGCGCGTCCAGCTCGTCACGGTACGCCCGCAGTGAACGCGCGTCACACAGCAGCTGCACGTTCTGACAAACACACAACAGCAAATTATACTTGCGTACGTCTGGAAATAAAGTTCAATCTTTGTATACACACAAAACTATTTTTGGAATAGATGAAAATGAAAGTTCTGCCATTATGTAGACGCTCTCATGCACAGATGTATGCATTTACCACATCCGGACCTTTCAGATGCTGCTCATCAGTCCCAGTAAATACCAATGAATGTTCACTGAAAATGCCACAACACTGTTTCAACCAGTATTCTTCTCGATTAACCACATGTGTACTGTGAAAAGCGCTATATAAATAAAGGTGACTTGACTTTTGATATATTGCATGATCAGATATTCGTGACAATGCAGTCCAAACCTGTGTTATTGCTGAAGTGAAAGCACTTCAAAAAATCAAAGTATAGAAGTTTAAATTTACTGTAAATCAAATGTACTGTACTAAATATTTTTATTTCATATAAAACATATATTTTATAAAATATTTTTTACTATAAAATCAAAGCCATATGTCTAACCAAGTTATGATCCAAATTTGAAGTTGATATCACAAAAACTGAAGTTCTCATGAGATTGTTCAGGGGTAATACCAAGAACAGCCACCGGGTGCCACGCATTACATTGTCAAGATTGGAAAAGGTTTTAATTATAAATTATGAAACATGACGACGCCCACTAGGGGAGGAGCCTGCTAAAAGAATTTAGAATACGGTTTCTATGGTAACGTCCAATTTCAAAATTGTTTTCACAGGATGAATTTTGAGTTAAGATTTTGAACAATCTCTAATTTATGATAATAACTAAAATATGATATAAAAAGGCGATAAAAATATTATATTTTAGAGGACATTATTATTATTTTATTATGAACCTTTAGCATGAAACCCCAAGTTTTAACGATTAAAAGTGTGTGACAGAGGTCAGAACTGCTGTTATTTGAGGTGCACTCCTGTCATAAATTAATCTATAACTGTTCCTACAAAACATAAACCGTGGTAAAAGATACAATATTTATTTAGGAGTCTTAGGCCTTTCCAACCGTATATAGCTTGTCATGATTAGATCAGGATTCACTGTAATATAGTGAAAGTGCAGGATAAACGATAATAATAAAGCACAGCTGCAGAGTGATACAGATGTTCACACAGACTCCTCAATCATCCCTGTCATGAGTCTGGAATGAGCTAATGATGACAGTGTTAATGCTGGGGTGAACTGTGGGACAGCAGCCCGCGTGATGATTGGCTGAGCTGTGATTGGGTGTGTAAAGCTGTGTTGTGTAAGCAGTTAAAGGAATTACTGTAATCATGACACATTAGGTTTAGTGGAGTTCAGTGTGACAAAGACAGGTGCCGTCTCACTTCCTGCTGCAGTCTCTTGACTTCGGCCTCCATGTTGTCCAGTTCCTGCCTGCAGTCCAGCAGCTGCTCCGTCTTCTCCTCTCTGAAACACACAGGATCATCAACACACCATGGGTCAAAGATCTGGGCCGCTGAGGTCATCGGTCACGTGACTGCCGCCCGAGCTGTGATAATCCTACTGTAACACACATCTACTAATGAACTTTACTACAGACGTGACTGCGTGTGATCAAATGCACAGCAGCAAAACTAAATCTGCATCAGGATCAGTGGC
>CM031955.1:5855198-5892698 GCA_018749465.1 Paracanthobrama guichenoti
GAAAACATCTTATAAATCATACTAAGTGATGTTGTTTTTAAAAATGTAAAAATGCAAAATGTTTCCTGTGATGGGTAGGTTTAGAGGTAGTGTGTGTGTGTGCGAGTGTGTGTGTGTGCGAGTGTGTGTGTGTGAGTGAGTGAGTGTGTGTGAGAGTGTGTGTGTGTGAGAGTGAGTGTGTGTGAGTGAGTGTGTGTGTGAGTGTGAGACTGTGTGTGTGAGAGTGTGAGACTGTGTGTGTGTGCGCGAGTGTGTGTGTGAGTGAGTGTGTGTGAGAGTGTGAGTGTGTGTGAGAGTGTGTGTGAGAGTGTGAGACTGTGTGTGTGTGTATGTGAGAGTGTGAGTGTGTGTGTGTGTGCGAGTGTGTGTGTGTGCGAGTGTGTGTGTGTGAGTGAGTGAGTGTGTGTGAGAGTGTGTGTGTGAGAGTGAGTGTGTGTGAGTGAGTGAGTGTGTGTGAGAGTGTGAGACTGTGTGTGTGAGAGTGTGAGACTGTGTGTGTGTGTATGTGAGTGTGTGTGTGTGTGTGTGCGTGTGTGTGTGTGAGTGAGTGTGTGTGAGAGTGTGAGTGTGTGTGAGAGTGTGAGACTGTGTGTGTGTGTATGTGAGAGTGTGAGTGTGTGTGCGAGTGTGTGTGTGAGTGAGTGTGTGTGTGCGAGAGTGTGTGAGTGAGTGAGTGAGTGTGTGTGAGTGTGTGTGAGACTGTGTGTGTGTGTGTATGTGAGAGTGTGTGTGTGTGTGTGCACGTATGTGTGTGTGTGTGTGTGAGTGTGTGTGTGTGAGATTGCTGTAGAGCCGATCATCTCTTCCTCTTTAGTTACAGCAGTAATAAACATGATGAACATCAGAAGATACAGAACAACTTCCTACACACACAGGGATGGCCAGCAGCGCACACACACACACACACAGACACAGACACAGACACACACTGGAGAAGCGTTCAGTTTCTCCTCATGTAAATAGCGAATCCACTCATGGTGCGAGCACAACTGGCTTTTAAAGGGAAAGAGAGACTCTGATTGGTTTATTGCACGTTACACCCAAAACACACCCATGACTCATTAAGAGACAAGGCACAACCCTTTTGGACCATGAGCCAGGCGTGCTCAACATATTTCCTGTCATTAAACTAGCAAAAGTGGATTCGGACACGCCCTGAGAGCTCCTGCACCGTGAGCTTCAGACCCTGAGGTCAGATCGGTGGAATAGGGCCCTAAAAGTTCATCAGTTATGAAAGAGTTCCTTCTGTAAAGAGAACAGTGCCGCTCTTCTCCTCTGATGGTGTCAGATCTGAGTGCTGATGTTCATCATCGGCTGCCTCTGCGTGAGGAGTGTGAGGAGAAAGGCTGAGTCTCATCAGTGTTCAGAGCAGCTGTGATCAGCGGAGAGTGTGTGTGTGTGTGTGTGTGTGTGTGTGTGTGTGAGCAACTCATTGTCAGTCCAGGAGCCGCTTGTGTGCTGCAGCTGTGAGCTCATTGCATGCGTTTCCATAGCAACACCGCCTCATTCACCCGCTGCACTGATGACACACTCACTCTCTCACACGCACTCTCGCGCGCACTCTCACACTCTCTCGTGCGCACACTCACACACTTACTCTCTCGCACGCACTCTCTCACACGCACACTCACTCACTCACTCTCTCTCGCACTCACTCTCTCGCACGCACACTCTCCCATGCACACTCACTCTCTCTCTCGCACACACTCTCTCTCGCACGCACACTCTCTCGCGCTCACTCTCTCTCTCGCTCACTCTCTCGCTCTCACTCACTCACTCTCTCGCGCTCACTCTCTCTCTCGCACGCACACTCTCTCACACGCACTCACTCACACTCACTCACACTCACTCTCTCTCTCGCGCGCTCTCACTCTCTCACACGCACTCACTCACACTCACTCTCTCTCACTCTCTCTCTCTCGCGCTCTCTCACGTGCTCTCTCTCTCTCTCTCGCGCGCGCGCACACACTCACTCTCTCGCGCGCACACTCACTCACTCTCTCTCACGCGCACACTCACACTCTCTCGCACGCACTCACTCTCTCTCGCACGCACTCACTCTCTCTCTCTCGCACGCACTCACTCTCTCTCTCACGCACTCTCTCTCACTCTCTCTCTCTCTCGCACGCACACTCACTCACTCACTCGCACTCACTCTCTCTCTCTCGCTCTCGCCACTCTCTCACACTTTCACTCTCTCTCTCTCGCACGCACTCCACTCTCTCTCACACGCACTCTCGCGCGCTCTCTCACTCTCTCGCACTCTCTCGTGCGCACACTCACACACTTACTCTCTCGCACTCACTCTCTCACTCTCTCTCACATGCACACTCTCTCGCACGCACTCTCTCACACGCACACTCACTCTCTCTCGCACTCACTCTCTCGCACGCACACTCTCCCATGCACACTCACTCTCTCTCGCACACTCTCTCTCGCACGCACACTCTCTCGCGCTCACTCACTCTCTCGCACTCACTCACTCTCTCTCGCTTACTCACTCTCTCGCGCTCACTCACTCTCTCGCGCTCACTCTCTCTCTCGCACGCACACTCTCTCACACGCACTCACTCACACTCACTCTCTCTCTCGCGCTCTCTCTCTCACTCTCTCGTGCTCTCTCACTCTCTCGTGCTCTCTCACTCTCTCTCGCGCACACACTCTCTCTCTCTCTCTCTCTCTCTCACACGCACTCACTCACTCTCTCTCGCGCGCTTTCTCACTTTCTCTCACTCTCTCTCTCTCTCACCACTCACTCACTCACTCTCTCTCTCTCTCTCACTCACTCACTCTCTCTCTCACGCTTTCACACTCACTCTCTCTCGCACGCACTCACTCTCTCTCTCGCACGCACTCTCTCTCTCACTCACGCTCACTCTCTCTCTCACTCGCTCTCTCTACTCACTCTCTCTCTCTCGCTCACTCTCTCTCTCTCTCGCTCACTCTCTCTCTCTCTCTCTCTCTCGCCACTTCTCTCGCTCACTTTCGCTCACTCTCTCTCTCTTTCTCTCTCCACTTTCTCTCACGCTCACTCTCACGCATTTCTCTCACTCTCTTCTCTCTCTCTCACTGCTCTCACTTTCTCTCACGCCTTTCTCACTCTCTCTTTCGCACACTCGGCTACTTCTTCACGCACTTCTCTCGCACTCACTCTCTTCTCACTCTCTCTCTCTCACGCGCTTCACTCACTCACTCACTCTCTCGCTCCTCTTCACTCACTCACTCTCTCTCTCTCACTCTCACACTCACTCTTTCACTCTCACTCTCTCACGCGACGCTCACTCACACTCACTCTCTCTCACACGCACACTCACACTCACTCACTCTCTCTCACTCACCACACTCACTCTCTCACGCCACTCACTCACTCTCTCTCTCGCGGCTCACTCACTTCTTCGCTCGCCACTACTCTCTCGGCCACTCACTCTCTCTCGCTCACTCACTCTCTCTCTCTCGCACACTCACTCTCTCTCGCTCGCACACTCACTCTCTCGCGTGCACACTCACTCTCGCGCGCACACTCACTCTCGCGCGCACACTCACTCACAGCTCACTCACTCACTCACTCACTCTCTCTCACATGCACACTCACTCACTCACTCTCTCTCTCTCTCTCGCTACAAGACACTGCAGACTCACTCTCTCGCAAGACGCACACTCTCTCTCGCACGCACACTCTCTCGCACGCACACTCTCTCGCACGCACACTCACACTCTCTCTCTCGCACGCACTATGCAAGGAATGCAGCACACACCACACACACACGTGTAGAGCATGAACAGCAAATCTGACACAAACTGTAACACACATCACTGGAGGACGACAGGCCTGTCCGTTACATCTCACATGGTGCGTCACAACCTCAGAAGGCTCGCAAACTCTATAATTGTAATATTACAATTAATATTTGAACTATAAGCATTTATATGGTGGCTGTCATAAATGTGTTTTCATGACAGCTTTGTTCAATCATATTAAGTGCTGAAGAACAGATGATATAAAGATATAATGAATATGTAGTGCACATCTTTGTCAGACGCTCCTCTGGACTGAGATGTGCTCTGGTCCAGTGTAGGTCCAGTGTATGTCCAGTGCTGCGGTCAGACTGCACGAGTGCGGCTCACCTGATAGTAGCTCTTGATTTGCTGCACGAGGACGGACAGGTTCTGGACACGCAGCGTCGGGTCGTTGTTCACCTTTCTGTGGGCTCTCTGGATGCTCGTCTGGGGATTTCTGTCACACACACACGTTTATATTCATCTTTATATGGAAGTTTGGACATTATCTGGACATTAACTTTGTCCACTAAAATATTTCCTCTTTACAAAAAGAACACATGCATCAGCTGTAGATTCAGCTGTAAATCAGCTGTAAACTCTCGAGACCGTCCTTCATACACGTCTGAGAGGCACAAACACACACCAGTGACCACAGATAAACACAGTCATCACAAGAGACGGTCAGGTCACATGACGCCGGACACTGACACTAAACTCACAAAGCTCCACTAGTGCGCATCACACACGTTATGAGAAACACATGTGCTCCGCTCTCGTGGTGTCTGTGTGTGTGTCATGACGGCCTGTGTCTGTGAGTGATGACGTCATCGCACCTGGCTGTGATTGGTCAGGTTTCATCACCTGATCATCACTGATTCATGTCACACTACATCAGCCATCACATGCTTGAGAGCATGAAACGCTCAGGAACCGTGTGTGTGTGTGTGTGTGTGTGTGTGTGTGTGTGTGAGTGTGTGAGAGAGAGAGAGAGAGAGAGAGGCTGTTCAGTAATAAGCAGCATTATCACACACTGAAATGGCATATGGACAGTTGTAATCACACACACACACGCTGCTCTACCAGTCAATACACCCACAATGACACACAGCCCCGAGCACTAATGACTAACCTACTTCTGACAGACTGCGCACACACACACACACACACACCATCCAGTCACTCACTCACACACACACACACACGCACACACGCATGCACGCACACATGCACGCACGCACACACCCGTGCGCACACACACGCACGCGCAGACACGCACACACACACCATCCAGTCACTCACACACACACACACACACACACACACACCATCCAGTCACTCACACACACACACACACACACACACACCATCCAGTCACTCACTTACAAACACACACACACACACACACACACACACGCACAGACACACGTGTACGCACGCACACAGACGCGCACACACACACAGACACACACACGTGCACACACACACAGACACACATGCGCACACACACGTCTCTAGAGAAGGGTCAGGGGTGGAGTGGAAGGGCTGTCAGTAAAAGGTTAAACTCTTCATCAGATGAGGCTGCACAGATATATTCCCCTCTATGACTCTTATTGTTTGACAGGCGGGTCTGATACACATTTAACTATTGGAATTATTATACAAACATACACTTAAAACTTTAGACAAAAAACTGTTTAGTTTTCACCCCATCACATCTGAGAGGAGTGTAACGTGCTCCGCTGGAAAAACCTCCGTAAGTTAAAGATGTGTTCATAAGAGTGCGCGTCTCCTCCGGCTGTGTTCATAAGAGTGCGCGTCTCCTCCGGCTGTGTTCATAAGAGTGCGTGTCTTTCGGCTGTGTTCATAAGAGTGCGCGTCTCCTCCGGCTGTGTTCATAAGAGTGCATGTGTCTCCTCCGGCTGTGTTCATAAGAGTGCGCGTCTCCTCCGGCTGTGTTCATAAGAGTGTGTGTCTTTCGGCTGTGTTCATAAGAGTGCGCGTCTCCTCCGGCTGTGTTCATAAGAGTGCATGTGTCTCCTCCGGCTGTGTTCATAAGAGTGCATGTGTCTCCATCGGCTCTGTGTTCATAAGAGTGCGTGTCTCCTCCGGCAGTGTTCATAAGAGTGCACGTCTCCTCCGGCTGTGTTCATAAGAGTGCATGTGTCTCCTCCGGCTGTGTTCATAAGAGTGCATGTGTCTCCATCGGCTCTGTGTTCATAAGAGTGCGTGTCTCCTCCGGCAGTGTTCATAAGAGTGCATGTCTCCTCCGGCTGTGTTCATAAGAGTGCGCGTCTCCTCCGGCAGTGTTCATAAGAGTGCGTGTCTCCTCCGGCAGTGTTCATAAGAGTGTGTGTGTCTCCTTCGGCTGTGTTCATTAGAGTGCGTGTCTCCTCCGGCTGTGTTCATAAGAGTGTGTGTGTGTCTCCTCCGGCTGTGTTCATAAGAGTGTGTATCTCCTCCGGCAGTGTTCATAAGAGTGCGTGTGTCTCCTCCTCCGGCTGTGTTCGTAAGAGTGCGCGTCTCCTCCGGCTGTGTTCGTAAGAGTGCGCGTCTCCTCCGGCAGTGTTCGTAAGAGTGCGTGTGTCTCCTCCGGCTGTGTTCGTAAGAGTGCGCGTCTCCTTCGGCAGTGTTCGTAAGAGTGCGTGTGTCTCCTCCGGCTGTGTTCGTAAGAGTGCGTGTGTCTCCTCCGGCTGTGTTCATAAGAGTGCGTGTGTCTCCTCCGGCTGTGTTCATAAGAGTGCGTGTGTCTTCAACGGCTGTGTTCATAAGAGTGCGTGTGTCTCCTTCGCTGTGTTCATAAGAGTGCGTGTGTCTCTCCGGCTGTGTTCATAAGAGTGTGTGTCTTCAACGGCTGTGTTCATAAGAGTGCGTGTGTCTCCTCCGGCTGTGTTCATAAGAGTGCGTGTGTCTCCTCCGGCTGTGTTCATAAGAGTGCGTGTGTCTTCAACGGCTGTGTTCATAAGAGTGCGTGTGTCTCCTCCGGCTGTGTTCATAAGAGTGCGTGTGTCTTCAACGGCTGTGTTCATAAGAGTGCGTGTGTCTTCGGCTGTGTTCATAAGAGTGCGTGTGTCTCCTTCGGCTGTGTTCATAAGAGTGCGTGTCTCCTCCGGCTGTGTTCATAAGAGTGCGTGTGTCTTCTTCGGCTGTGTTCATAAGAGTGCGTCTCCTCCGGCTGTGTTCATAAGAGTGCGCGTCTCCTCCGGCTGTGTTCATAAGAGTGCGTGTGTCTCCTTCGGTTGTGTTCATGAGAGTGCGTGTGTCTCCTTCGGCTGTGTTCATAAGAGTGCGTGTTTCCTCCGGCAGTGTTCATAAGAGTGCGTGTGTCTCCTTCGGCTGTGTTCATAAGAGTGTGTGTCTCCTCCGGCTGTGTTCATAAGAGTGCGTGTGTCTCCTCCGGCTGTGTTCATAAGAGTGTGTGTCTCCTTCGGCTGTGTTCATTAGAGTGTGTATCTCCTCCGGCAGTGTTCGTAAGAGTGCGCGTGTCTCCTCCTCCGGCTGTGTTCGTAAGAGTGCGCGTCTCCTCCGGCTGTGTTGGTAAGAGTGCGCGTCTCCTTCGGCAGTGTTCGTAAGAGTGCGCGTCTCCTCCGGCTGTGTTCATGAGAGTGCGTGTGTCTCCTTCGGCTGTGTTCATGAGAGTGCGTGTGTCTCCTTCGGCTGTGTTCATAAGAGTGTGTGTCTCCTCCGGCTGTGTTCATAAGAGTGTGTGTCTCCTCCGGCTGTGTTCATAAGAGTGCGTGTCTCCTCCGGCTGTGTTCATAAGAGTGCGTGTGTCTCCTCCGGCTGTGTTCATAAGAGTGTGTGTGTCTCCTTCGGCTGTGTTCATTAGAGTGTGTATCTCCTCCGGCAGTGTTCGTAAGAGTGCGTGTGTCTCCTCCTCCGGCTGTGTTCGTAAGAGTGCGCGTCTCCTCCGGCTGTGTTCGTAAGAGTGCGCGTCTCCTCCGGCTGTGTTCGTAAGAGTGCGTGTGTCTCCTCCGGCTATGTTCATAAGAGTGCGTGTGTCTCCTCCGGCTGTGTTCATAAGAGTGCGTGTGTCTTCCACGGCTGTGTTCATAAGAGTGCGTGTGTCTTCCACGGCTGTGTTCATAAGAGTGCGTGTGTCTCCTTCGGCTGTGTTCATAAGAGTGCGTGTGTCTCCTTCGGCTGTGTTCATAAGAGTGCGTGTGTCTTCTTCGGCTGTGTTCATAAGAGTGCGTCTCCTCCGGCTGTGTTCATAAGAGTGCGCGTCTCCTCCGGCTGTGTTCATAAGAGTGCGTGTGTCTCCTTCGCTGTGTTCATGAGAGTGCGTGTCTCCTTCTTCGCTGTGTTCATAAGAGTGCGTGTCTCCTCCGGCAGTGTTCATAAGAGTGCGTGTGTCTCCTTCGGCTGTGTTCATAAGAGTGTGTGTCTCCTCCGGCTGTGTTCATAAGAGTGCGTGTGTCTCCTCCGGCTGTGTTCATAAGAGTGTGTGTCTCCTTCGGCTGTGTTCATTAGAGTGTGTATCTCCTCCGGCTGTGTTCATAAGAGTGCGTGTGTCTCCTCATCCGGCTGTGTTCGTAAGAGTGCGCGTCTCCTCCGGCTGTGTTCGTAAGAGTGCGCGTCTCCTCCGGCAGTGTTCGTAAGAGTGCGCGTCTCCTCCGGCTGTGTTCATAAGAGTGCGTGTGTCTCCTCCTCCGGCTGTGTTCGTAAGAGTGCGTGTCTCCTCTGGCTGTGTTCATAACAGTGCGTGTGTTCATAAGAGTGCGTGTGTCTCCTCCGGCTGTGTTCATAAGAGTGCGCGTCTCCTCCGGCAGTGTTCATAAGAGTGCGTGTCTCCTCCGGCAGTGTTCATAAGAGTGTGTGTGTCTCCTTCGGCTGTGTTCATTAGAGTGCGTGTGTGTCTCCTCCGGCTGTGTTCATAAGAGTGTGTATCTCCTCCGGCAGTGTTCATAAGAGTGCGTGTGTCTCCTCCTCCGGCTGTGTTCGTAAGAGTGCGCGTCTCCTCCGGCTGTTTTCGTAAGAGTGCGTGTGTCTCCTCCGGCTGTGTTCATAAGAGTGCGTGTGTCTCCTTCGGCTGTATTCATAAGAGTGCGTGTGTCTCCTTCGGCTGTGTTCGTAAGAGTGCGCGTCTCCTCCGGCTGTGTTCGTAGAGTGCGCGTCTCCTCCGGCAGTGTTCGTAAGAGTGCGTGTGTCTCCTCCGGCTGTGTTCGTAAGAGTGCGTGTCTCCTCCGCTATGTTCGTAAGAGAGTGCGTGTGTCTCCTCCGCTGTGTTCGTAAGAGTGCGTGTGTCTCCTCCGGCTGTGTTCGTAAGAGTGCGTGTGTCTTCCACGGCTGTGTTCGTAAGAGTGCGTGTGTCTCCTTCGGCTGCGTTCATAAGAGTGCGTGTGTCTCCTTCGGCTGTGTTCATAAGAGTGCGTGTGTCTCCTTCGGCTGCGTTCATAAGAGTGCGTCTGTCTCCTTCGGCTGCGTTCATAAGAGTGTGTGTGTCTCCTCCGGCTGTGTTCGTAAGAGTGCGTGTGTCTTCCACGGCTGTGTTCATAAGAGTGTGTGTCTCCTCCGGCTGTGTTCATAAGAGTGTGTGTGTCTCCTCCGGCTGTGTTCATTAGAGTGTGTATCTCCTCCGGCAGTGTTCATAAGAGTGCGTGTGTCTCCTCCTCCGGCTGTGTTCGTAAGAGTGCGTCTCCTCCGGCTGTTTTCGTAAGAGTGCGTGTGTCTCCTCCGGCTGTGTTCGTAAGAGTGCGTGTGTCTCCTTCGGCTGTGTTCATAAGAGTGCGTGTGTCTCCTTCGGCTGTGTTCATAAGAGTGCGTGTGTCTTCCACGGCTGCGTTCATAAGAGTGCGTGTGTCTCCTTCGGCTGCGTTCATAAGAGTGCGTGTGTCTCCTTCGGCTGCGTTCATAAGAGTGCGTGTGTCTCCTTCGGCTGTGTTCATAAGAGTGCGCGTCTCCTCCGGCTGTGTTCATAAGAGTGCGCTGCCTCTCCGGCTGTGTTCATGAGAGTGCGCGTCTCCTTCGGCTGTGTTCATGAGAGTGCGTGTGTCTCCTCCTCCGGCTGTGTTCGTAAGAGTGCGCGTCTCCTCCGGCTGTGTTCGTAAGAGTGCGCGTCTCCTCCGGCAGTGTTCGTAGAGTGCGCGCTCTCCTCCGGCTGTGTTCGTAAAGAGTGCGCGTCTCCTCCGGCTATGTTCGTAAGAGTGCGTGTGTCTCCTCCGGCTGTGTTCGTAAGAGTGCGCGTCTCCTCCGGCAGTGTTCGTAAGAGTGCGTGTGTCTCCTCCGGCTGTGTTCATAAGAGTGCGTGTGTCTCCATCGGCTGTGTTCATAAGAGTGCGTGTGTCTCCATCGGCTGTGTTCATAAGAGTGCGTGTGTCTCCTTCGGCTGTGTTCATAAGAGTGCGTGTGTCTCCTTCGGCTGTGTTCATAAGAGTGCGTGTCTCCTCCGGCTGTGTTCATAAGAGTGCGTGTGTCTCCTCCGGCTGTGTTCATAAGAGTGCGTGTGTCTCCATCGGCTGTGTTCATAAGAGTGCGTGTGTCTCCTTCGGCTGTGTTCATAAGAGTGCGTGTGTCTCCTTCGGCTGTGTTCATAAGAGTGCGTGTCTTTCGGCTGTGATCATAAGAGTGCGCGTGTCCTCCAGCTGTGTTCATAAGAGTGCGTGTGTCTTCTTCGGCTGTGTTCATAAGAGTGCGTGTGTCTCCTCCGGCTGTGTTCATAAGAGTGCGTGTGTTTCCTCCGGCTGTGTTCATAAGAGTGCGTGTGTCTCCTTCGGCTGTGTTTATTAGAGTGTGTATCTCCTCCGGCAGTGTTCATAAGAGTGCGTGTGTCTCCTCCTCCGGCTGTGCTCATAAGAGTGTGTGTCTCCTCCGGCTGTGTTCATAAGAGTGCGTGTCTCCTCCGGCAGTGTTCATAAGAGTGCGTGTCTCCTCCGGCTATGTTCGTAAGAGTGTGGTTCTCCGGCAGTGTTCATAAGAGTGCGTGGTCTCCTCCGGCAGTGTTCATAAGAGCGGTGTCTCCTCCGGCTGTGTTCATAAGAGTGCGTGTCTCCTCCGGCTATGTTCGTAAGAGTGTGTGTCTCCTCCGGCAGTGTTCATAAGAGTGCGTGTCTCCTCCGGCTGTGTTCATAAGAGTGCGTGTGTCTTCCACGGCTGTGTTCATAAGAGTGCGTGTGTCTCCTCCTCCGGCTGTGTTCATAAGAGTGTGTGTCTCCTCCGGCTGTGTTCATAAGAGTGTGTGTCTCCTCCGGCAGTGTTCAAGATTCAAGATTCAAGATTCAAGAGTTTTATTTGTCACATACACAGTTATATACAGAATATACAACCGGCAGTGAAATGTAAACAGGTCCGCTCCATGGACAGTGCAAATTCACAGTTAAAAACACAAGGAGGAAATTATAATAGAAATAGGATAGTAGACTTTGCAGTGAGTAAACTGTAGACTTATAAATATGTGGTTAACAAATGTATAAGAGTATAATGTGCAAACAGGTTTATGACAGGCTGTTACACAGTAACAACGAGAACAGAAAGTGCAGTGCAATGTCAGTGTATCGATGCTTATCCTGACGTGAAGTCACGTGATGTTAAGTTCAGGAGTCTGATGGCCTGGGGGAAGAAGCTCCTCCTGAGTCTCTCAGTTTTGGCCATCAGGCTTCGGAAGCGCTTACCAGATGGCAGCAGCGTGAAATGAGGGTTTGCAGGGTGATTAGAGTCCTTGATGATCTTGGTAGCTCTACCTTTGCTGCGCTTGGTGTAGACGCCCTGCAGAGACGGGAGAGCTGACCCTGAGATACGCCGATAAGCGCACTACTCTTTGCAGGGCTTTGCGGTCATGACTGGTGCTGTTCCCATACCACGCTGTGATGCACTGAGTTAAAACACTTTCTATCGCCCCTAAATAGAAAGTTTTCAGGATAGCTGGTGAAACCCTGAATTTCCTCAGCTGGCGAGGTGGTACAGTCTTTGCCTGGCTTTTTCACCTGTGTCTGAATGTGAGCAGTCCAGGTCAGGTCCTCGGAGATGTTTACTCCCAGGTACTTGAAGCTGCTCACTCTCTCTACTGGTGACCCGCTGATCATGAGGGGGAGTATGTCCGTTGCTGTCTCTTCCTGAAGTCCACAATCATTTCTTTGGTCTTGCCAACATTCAGAGAGAGACAGTTGTCCTGGCACCATGATGTTAGATGCTCCACCTCGTCCCAAGTATGCCGCCTCATTGTTGTTGGAAATGAGGCCCAGGACAACAGTATCATCAGCAAATTTGATGATAGAGGTGGAGCTGTGTGTGGACAAACAGTCATGCGTGTAGAGAGAGTAGAGCAGGGGGCTCAGGACACAGCCCTGTGGAGCTCCCACACTCAGGGTGATGGAGGTGGAGGTGGACTGGCCTATTCTCACCACCTGAGGCCTGCCAGTGAGGAAGTCCTCAATCCAGTGGCAGAGAGAAGGATTCAGGCCGAGATCCAGGAGTTTGAGGTTAGCTTGGTGGGAACTATGGTGTTAAAGGCTGAGCTATAGTCAATAAATAGCAGTCTTACGTAGTTCCCACTTTTGCTGTCGATGTGAGTGAGGGAGGAGTGGAGGACATGAGAGATGGCATCTTCAGTCGATCTATTGGGACGATAGGCAAACTGAAGAGGGTCCAAAGTGTCAGGAATGAAGGCGCAAATGGTGTTTTTAATGAGTCTCTCAAAGACCTTCATGACTATAGACGTGAGAGCCACTGGACGATAGTCATTTAGGCAAGAGGGTTTACTGTTCTTAGGGACAGGGATGATGGTGGATTTTTGAAGGAGGTGGGGACCACAGATGTAGCGAGGACTCATTAAAGATAGATGTAAACAACCCGGTGAGCTGATCAGCACAGGACCGCAGAACACGACCTGAAATACCATCCGGCCCAGCAGCTTTCCTGACGTCCACACGCTTGAGTGCCCTCCAAACTTCATCCTTTGAGACAGAGATCACGTGGTTGTTGCTGCTCTGAGTAATTTCCTCTAACGCGCCACTTGGCGGAGTCGCGTTGCCGCGGTTACAGTCAAAGCGAGCATAGAAAGAGTTTAACTCGTTCACGAGCAACGGATCAACGCTTGCCTCTGCAGAGGATTTAGATCCAAAGGAGCAGATGGACCTCAGACCTTGCCACATGCGCCGCGAGTCGTTGAGTTGGAAATGAGACTCCACTCGGTCTTTATAACGGAGTTTTGCGGCTTTAACTGCGCGTCTGAGAGCATAGCAGGACGATCTGTATTCATTCATGTTCCCCGATAGGAGACCGGCGTTGTAAGCGGCAGTGCGTGTGTTCACTGCAGCGCGGATTGAATTGTCCACCCACGGTTTCTGATTTGAGAAGGACGTTATTGTTATTGTTTGCGTGGCTTGCTCTGTAAGCGTGTTGATGAAGCAAAGCGCCACGCTCAGTGAACTCGCTTACGCCAGCTGAACTCGCCGAACATGTCCCAATCCACATCGCCCAGAGCTGCCTGTAGCGCGGTCTCTGAGTGGGGTGACCAACGCTTAACTTCCCGCCTCACCGGGGGTTCCTGGAGGAGCTTTTGTTTGTATTCGGGAGTGAGGAAAATGGCGGCATGATCCGATTTGCCAAACGCTGGAAGTGACCGCGCTTTATAGGCGTTCTTAAACGGAGAGTAGCAATGATCCAGTGTGTTTGCTCCTCGTGTGGGGCAGGAGACGTGCTGATGAAAGTTTGGCAGGACTTTCTTTAGGTTTGCTTTGTTAAAATCGCCCGCGACAATGAATGCCGCGTCGGGATGTTGGTTTATGATGCCGCTGGCAACATCATGAAGGCCAGATAAAGCCAGCGCTGTGTCTGCCTGCGGTGGAATGTAAACGGCAGTGGCGATGACCGAGGAAAACTCCCTAGGCAGATAGAATGGGCAGCAGATGATTGTTAAATGTTCCAGATGAGGCGAGCAGGACCGCGAGAGAATGGTGATGTTCCTGGGATCGCACCATTTCTTGTTGATCATGAAGCATACTCCACCGCCTTTGGATTTACCGGCCTCGGCTGTTCTGTCCATCCGAAAAACAGAGAAGTTCTCCGACGGCGTCACAGCTGTGTCCGGGACCGCGGGCGTGAGCCATGTTTCAGACAAACAATAGATATTACAGTCTCTCATGTCCCGTTGAAAACTTATCCTGGCTCTAAGATCGTCCATCTTATTATCCAAGGATTGAACATTTGCTAGAAGAATGCTCGGGAGAGGAGGTCTGAATGCCCTTTTCCTCAGTCTGTTACGGATACCAGCGCGTTTCCCACGGTGTTTCTTTGTTCTACGCCGCTGGCTCTGGCCATTGTTCAACTCGGCGTTGCGAAGAATCTCAGATGGCCACAGAGGATCGGCGAAAGTGTCCTGAAACAGTCCAGTGTAGAGGTAACCAATGTCCAAAAGAGTTTTGCTGTCATAGCAGATCAATGCAGATGATAAGTTTGTAAAAACTGAGAGTAAAAGAAAGTAAAATAGTAAATAAAAGCACAGTCTTCGCGGAGCGACCTGAACGGTGACCAAACACAGCGGCGCCATTTTACGACCATCATAAGAGTGCGTGTGTCTCCTCCGGCTGTGTTCATAAGAGTGCGTGTCTCCTCCGGCTGTGTTCATAAGAGTGCGTGTGTCTTCCACGGCTGTGTTCATAAGAGTGCGTGTCTCCTCCGGCTGTGTTCATAAGAGTGCGTGTGTTTCCTCCGGCTGTGTTCATAAGAGTGCGTGTGTTTCCTCCGGCTGTGTTCATAAGAGTGCGTGTGTCTCCTCCGGCTGTGTTCATAAGAGTGCGTGTGTCTTCTTCGGCTGTGTTCATAAGAGTGCGTCTCCTCCGGCTGTGTTCATAAGAGTGCGTGTGTCTCCTTCGGCTGTGTTCATAAGAGTGCGTGTGTCTCCTTCGGCTGTGTTCATAAGAGTGCGTGTGTTTCCTCCGGCTGTGTTCATAAGAGTGCGTGTGTTTCCTCCGGCTGTGTTCATAAGAGTGCGTGTGTCTCCTCCGGCTGTGTTCATAAGAGTGCGTCTCCTCCGGCAGTGTTCATAAGAGTGCGTGTGTCTCCTTCGGCTGTGTTCATAAGAGTGCGTGTGTCTCCTTCGGCTGTGTTCATAAGAGTGCGTGTGTTTCCTCCGGCTGTGTTCATAAGAGTGCGTGTGTCTCCTCCTCCGGCTGTGTTCATAAGAGTGCGTGTCTCCTCCGGCTATGTTCGTAAGAGTGCGTGTGTCTTCCACGGCTGTGTTCGTAAGAGTGCGTGTGTCTTCCACGGCTGTGTTCATAAGAGTGCGTGTGTCTTCCACGGCTGTGTTCATAAGAGTGCGTGTGTCTCCTGTGTTCATAAGGCTGTGTTCATAAGAGTGCGTGTGTCTCCTCCGGCTGTGTTCATAAGAGTGCGTGTCTCCTCCTCCGGCTGTGTTCATAAGAGTGCGTGTGTCTCCTCCTCCGGCTGTGTTCATAAGAGTGCGTGTGTCTTCCACGGCTGTGTTCATAAGAGTGCGTGTGTCTCCCACGGCTGTGTTCATAAGAGTGCGTGTCTCCTCCGGCTGTGTTCATAAGAGTGCGTGTGTCTCCTCATCGGCTGTGTTCATAAGAGTGCGTGTGTCTTCCACGGCTGTGTTCATAAGAGTGCGTGTGTCTTCCACGGCTGTGTTCATAAGAGTGCGTGTCTCCTCCGGCTGTGTTCATAAGAGTGCGTGTGTCTCCATCGGCTGTGTTCATAAGAGTGCGTGTGTCTCCTCCTCCGGCTGTGTTCATAAGAGTGCGTGTCTCCTCCTCCGGCTGTGTTCATAAGAGTGTGTGTCTCCTCCACGGCTGTGTTCATAAGAGTGCGTGTCTCCTCCGGCTGTGTTCATAAGAGTGCGTGTGTCCTCCGGCTGGCTGTGTTCATAAGAGTGCGTGTGTCTCCTCCGGCTGTGTTCATAAGAGTGCGTGTGTCTCCATCGGCTGTGTTCATAAGAGTGCGTGTGTCTCCTCCGGCTGTGTTCATAAGAGTGTGTGTCTCCTCCGGCTGTGTTCATAAGAGTGCGTGTGTCTCCTCCGGCTGTGTTCATAAGAGTGCGTGTGTCTCCTCCGGCTGTGTTCATAAGAGTGCGTGTGTCTTCCTCGGCTGTGTTCATAAGAGTCGTGTGTCTTCCTCGGCTGTGTTCATAAGAGTGCGTGTGTCTCCTCCGGCTGTGTTCATAAGAGTGCGTGTGTCTCCTCCGGCTGTGTTCATAAGAGTGCGTGTGTCTCCTCCTCGGCTGTGTTCATAAGAGTGCGTGTGTCTTCCACGGCTGTGTTCATAAGAGTGCGTGTGTCTTCCACGGCTGTGTTCATAAGAGTGCGTGTGTCTCCTCCTCGGCTGTGTTCATAAGAGTGTGTGTGTCTCCTCCTCGGCTGTGTTCATAAGAGTGCGTGTGTCTTCCACGGCTGTGTTCATAAGAGTGCGTGTGTCTCCATCGGCTGTGTTCATAAGAGTGCGTGTGTCTCCTCCGGCTGTGTTCATAAGAGTGCGTGTCTCCTCCGGCTGTGTTCATAAGAGTGCGTGTCTCCTCCGGCTGTGTTCATAAGAGTGCGTGTGTCTCCATCGGCTGTGTTCATAAGAGTGCGTGTGTCTCCTCCGGCTGTGTTCATAAGAGTGTGTGTCTCCTCGGCTGTGTTCATAAGAGTGCGTGTGTCTCCTCCGGCTGTGTTCATAAGAGTGCGTGTCTCCTCCGGCTGTGTTCATAAGTGCGTGTGTCTCCTCGGCTGTGTTCATAAGAGTGCGTGTGTTTCCTCCGGCTGTGTTCATAAGAGTGTGTGTGTCTCCTCGGCTGTGTTCATAAGTGCGTGTGTTTCCTCCGGCTGTGTTCATAAGAGTGCGTGTGTCTCCCGGCTGTGGCTGTGTTCGTAAAAGTCGTCTCCTCCGGCTGTGTTCGTAGAGTGCGTGTCTCCTCGGCTGTGTTCATAAGAGTGCGCGTGTCTCCTCCGGCTGTGTTCATAAGAGTGCGTGTCTCCTCCGGCTGTGTTCATAAGAGTGCGTGTCTCCTCCGGCTGTGTTCGTAAGAGTGCGTGTGTCCTCCGGCTGTGTTCATAAGAGTGCGTGTGTCTCCTCCGGCTGTGTTCATAAGAGTGCGTGTGTCTCCTCCGGCTGTGTTCATAAGAGTGCGTGTGTTTCCTCCGGCTGTGTTCATAAGAGTGCGTGTGTCTCCTCCTCCGGCTGTGTTCATAAGAGTGCGTGTGTCTCCTCGGCTGTGTTCATAAGTGCGTGTGTTCCTCCGGCTGTGTTCATAAGAGTGTGTGTGTCTCCTCCTCCGGCTGTGTTCATAAGAGTGCGTGTGTTTCCTCCGGCTGTGTTCATAAGAGTGCGTGTGTTTCCTTCGGCTGTGTTCGTAAGAGTGCGTCTCCTCCGGCTGTTTTCGTAAAGTGCGTGTGTCTCCTCCGGCTGTGTTCATAAAGTCGTGTGTCTCCTCCGCTGTGTTCATAAGAGTGCGTGTGTCTCCTCGGCTGTGTTCATAGAGTCGTGCTCTCCTCACTGTGTTCACACACGCACGCTCACTCACACACTCACTCACTCACTCACTCACACACGCTCACACACGCTCACACACGCACGCATGCGCACGCAAGCGTGATGTTCATTATAACTGTGAATATTGAGCAGTAAAGGCACAGTTACTACATCATAAACGCGCTCATTAAATCACTGCATTAATGAGCTGATAATATGATGACCCATGACCTGTTAATACACTGGATGTCAGCTGGATCGACCAATCAGAAGCCAGAGACTGCAGTCAGTGATGACCAGCCAGTCATGATCCTCAAATCTGTTTGTGTTACAGACATACTGAACTATAATAGCAGTCATATCACAAACATCAGTCATGTGATCATCTCCGGCCCAATCACAGCTGTGATGAGCAAAATACAACATATGATTCAGCATTACAGCAGAGAGAGGGTGTGTGTGTGTGTGTGTGTGTGTGTGTGTGTGTGTGTGTGTGTGTGTGTGTGTGTGAGTGTGTGAGTGAGTGTGAGTGAGTGAGTGTGTGTGTGTGTGTGTGTGAGTGTGTGAGTGTACTCACATCTGAATCATGATGTCATTCAGATACACTCCGTCCACTAATGTCATGAACTCCGCCAGAGGAGAGCCATCCGACAGCAGCCGAGAGACCGTCCTCACCTGCGAACACACACACATGAGCGCGCTGTAAACACACACACACACACAGGCACACACACACACAGGCACACACAGG
This sequence comes from Paracanthobrama guichenoti, assembly GCA_018749465.1. Taxonomy (NCBI): domain Eukaryota; kingdom Metazoa; phylum Chordata; class Actinopteri; order Cypriniformes; family Gobionidae; genus Paracanthobrama; species Paracanthobrama guichenoti. The sequence continues at coordinate 5,873,131 of CM031955.1, forward strand.
CACACACACTCACTCACACACACAGGCACACACACTCACTCACACTCACACTCACACACACACACACACACACACACACACACACACACACACTCACACACACTCACACACTCACACACACACACACACACACACACACACACACTCACACACTCACACACACACACACACTCACACACACACACACACACACACACACACTCACACACACAGGCACACACACTCACACACACACACTCACACACACACACACACACACACACACACACACACACACACACACACACACACACACACACACACACACACACACACACACACACACACACACACACACACACACACACTCACACACACACACACACACACACACACACACACACACACACACACACACACACTCACCCAGCACACCAGAGGAGACTGCAGAAAATCCTCCAACAAAGGCGTAAAAACTTCCTCCATCGTGTCCGTCGGGTGGGGACGAAGCGCGAGTGTGTGTGTGTGTGTGTGTGTGTGTGTGTGTGTGTGTGTGTGTGTGTGTGTGTGTGTGTGTGTGTTTACAGCGCGCTCATCGCGTTATACTCCTCAGATCCAGCGGCGGGAATGCGGGAGAATCCTGCTGTTCCGAGCCCGAATCCCGGCTCTCTGAGGGGAAATCCTCGCGTGTGCTCCGTCAGATCAGCGCGGCGCGATCGCTCCCTTCATCCCGAGGCGAACGCCGCTGTTTTCCGTTAGATTCTGCGTGACGTGTCGAGCTTCCAACGGGAAATGCGCGGCGGCGCGTCGAGCGCGTGTGTGTGTGTGTGTGTGTGTGTCGGGCACGGGCGTGTGTGACCGAAACAAAGCGCCGCCTGTACTACAGCACACACACTACCGAGGGCACCGATTTACTGCCCCACTTCCGCCACACACGATCACCACACGGATTCAGTTGCTATGGCTCTGTGTTCATCTGCTGTAAATTCAATAAAATAAAAAAAACCTAAAATGAAGGTGAGCGACACGCCCGCAGCGCACTGCACTACATAGACAGCACTATAGACAGCACCTGGAGTGCACAGGTCCAGCTGTCATCTCTGACACAAATACAGCTCTTCATATTCCTTCCATCCTCGGCCACAGTAGCTGTGATGCACACTGGGAGCTGTGATGCACACTGGGAGTAGTGTAGTCGCCTGCTCCCTTACTAGGCGCCCTCCGGAGGGAGGAAGTGCTCCTGTGTGGAAACGCGCGCGAGCGTCAAATAATAAACCGTTATTAACCGACACGGCGCGCGCTCGACACACTATACACAATACAGCGGTAAATGATCATAAAACAAGAGATTAATCGATAATGAGCTCAGGGAAGCGATGTGACGCTCTAATTATCAAACGAATCATTGGTGACATCTCGTGGCTTCAGGCAAAGTTGAAATGACCGATTTACATTTTATTTATTAATCACTAATCGATTATTTACTACACTAATATGAGTCACGCGGGAGCCCGTTCCCGCCACACGCGCGGTTGCTAATCATAATTAAACATAAAAGGTCAAACACTATGTGATGTTTATCAGATGAAAAAGAGAAATTGTGACAAAAAGTCGAAATAATGACGTAAAAGTCGAAATTATGACATACTAACTTATATATGAGATGAACAATCGAAATGGACAAAAGTAGAAATGATGACGTAGAAAAGAAGAAACGCACATGTCCTGCATGAGGATGATAATCTGGGAACGTGTGTTATTTCACAGTAAGACACGGGTCACCCGGCGGCCTCTGGAAACAGGTCCACGATTCACTCAAATACAGAGATACTGGTTTTGATTATTCACTTTTAAGATGAATCAAGAGATAAAAACGAAGATTTAAAAAAGTGAATAGGCGTTAAATGTCCAGTCACATTGATGGCGTATCTGTGATTTGGCACGGATCGTTACAGTGGCAATAACAGAAAAACGATTCATAAGTAAAGACATCAAATCTTAAATTGTAATAATGTTTTGAAGAGGTCTCGCTGTGTTTCTGTCATTATGGAGGACATGACTCTCCTGGACATGCTCTTCCTGTTCTTCTGCTGTGTCCCAGTGTGTGTGTGTGTGTGTGTGTGTGTGTGTGTGTGTGTGTGCGCACAGATGGTCCAGCTCAGTCTCTCTCACACACACACACACACACACACACACACACACACACACACACCTGTCACTGCAGTTGCTCTGTGGCCGCAGTTCTGCTGATGCGGGGATGTGCAGACGAGACACACACACACACACACACACACACACACACACACACACACACAGATCCGCTGAGATGATTCTGACAGGTGCAACACACACACAGACTGACCCTGGAATCATTTCTATTATTTACATTTAATTGACATATTCTCCTAACCCAAAACATGACCACTGGTAACCCGCATGAAACATTTAACCTCATTTTATTTAAATATATACACCCTATTCTGGTTTTAATTTTAAATTAAATTTTCTTGGAAAGAAAAACATCCAAGTTATTTTCTGTGTATGTGTGAAACTTAGAGAGAGGAGGGGCTACATCAAGCTCCACCCATTACCCCTAGAGAGAGGAGGGGCTACATCAAGCTCCACCCATTACCCCTAGAGAGAGGAGGGGCTACATCAAGCTCCACCCATTACCCGTAAAGAGGGGCTGGCTTGACTACTTTATGCTCCACCCATTACATGTAGAGAGGGGAGGGGCTGGACTATGTCAAGCTCCGCCCTTTACACGTAGAGAGTGGGGGGCTGGACTACGTCAAGCTCCACCCATTACGTGTAGAGAGAGGAGCTGAACTACATGTCATCAGGTTTGAGAGGTACATCACAATTTTCTACAGCACAGCTGCTCCACGATCGGCTCTGATGACGACACAGCTGCTCCACGATCGGGTCTGATGATGAAACAGCTGCTCCACGATCGGGTCTGATGACGAAATAGCTGCTCCACGATCGGCTCTGATGATGAAACAGCTGCTCCACGATCGGGTCTGATGACGAAACAGCTGCTCCACGATCGGGTCTGATGACGACGCTGCTGCTCCACGATCGGCTCTGATGACGACACAGCTGCTCCACGATCGGCTCTGATGACGACACAGCTGCTCCACGATCGGGTCTGATGATGAAACAGCTGCTCCACGATCGGGTCTGATGACGAAACAGCTGCTCCACGATCGGGTCTGATGACGACGCTGCTGCTCCACGATTGGCTCTGATGACGACACAGCTGCTCCACGATTGGCTCTGATGACGACACAGCTGCTCCACGATTGGGTCTGATGATGAAACAGCTGCTCCACGATCGGGTCTGATGATGAAACAGCTGCTCCACGATCGGGTCTGATGACGACACAGCTGCTCCACGATCGGCTCTGATGACACACAGCTGCTCCACGATCGGGTCTGATGATGAAACAGCTGCTCCACGATCGGCTCTGATGATGAAACAGCTGCTCCACGATCGGGTCTGATGACACACAGCTGCTCCACGATCGGGTCTGATGATGAAACAGCTGCTCCACGATCGGGTCTGATGATGAAACAGCTGCTCCACGATCGGCTCTGATGATGAAACAGCTGCTCCACGATCGGGTCTGATGATGAAACAGCTGCTCCACGATCGGCTCTGACGACACACAGCTGCTCCACGATCGGCTCTGACGAAACACAGCTGCTCCACGATCGGCTCTGATGATGAAACAGCTGCTCCACGATCGGGTCTGATGATGAAACAGCTGCTCCACGATCGGCTCTGATGACACACAGCTGCTCCACGATCGGGTCTGATGATGAAACAGCTGCTCCACGATCGGCTCTGATGATGAAACAGCTGCTCCACGATCGGGTCTGATGATGAAACAGCTGCTCCACGATCGGCTCTGATGATGAAACAGCTGCTCCACGATCGGGTCTGATGACACACAGCTGCTCCACGATCGGGTCTGATGATGAAACAGCTGCTCCACGATCGGCTCTGATGACACACAGCTGCTCCACGATCGGGTCTGATGATGAAACAGCTGCTCCACGATCGGCTCTGATGACACACAGCTGCTCCACGATCGGCTCTGATGATGAAACAGCTGCTCCACGATCGGCTCTGATGATGAAACAGCTGCTCCACGATTGGGTCTGATGATGAAACAGCTGCTCCACGATCGGGTCTGATGATGAAACAGCTGCTCCACGATCGGCTCTGATGACACACAGCTGCTCCACGATCGGGTCTGATGATGAAACAGCTGCTCCACGATCGGCTCTGATGATGAAACAGCTGCTCCACGATCGGGTCTGATGATGAAACAGCTGCTTCACGATCGGGTCTGATGATGAAACAGCTGCTCCACGATCGGGTCTGATAACACACAGCTGCTCCACGATCGGGTCTGATGATGAAACAGCTGCTCCACGATCGGCTCTGATGACACACAGCTGCTCCACGATCGGGTCTGATGATGAAACAGCTGCTCCACGATCGGGTCTGATGATGAAACAGCTGCTCCACGATCGGCTCTGATGACACACAGCTGCTCCACGATCGGCTCTGATGATGAAACAGCTGCTCCACGATCGGGTCTGATGATGAAACAGCTGCTCCACGATCGGCTCTGATGATGAAACAGCTGCTCCACGATCGGGTCTGATGACGACACAGCTGCTCCACGATCGGGTCTGATGACAACACAGCTGCTCCACGATCGGCTCTGATGACATACAGCTGCTCCACGATCGGGTCTGATGACGAAACAGCTGCTCCACGATCGGGTCTGATGACGACACAGCTGCTCCACGATCGGCTCTGATGACGAAACAGCTGCTCCACGATCGGGTCTGATGACGACACAGCTGCTCCACGATCGGCTCTGATGACACACAGCTGCTCCACGATCGGGTCTGATGATGAAACAGCTGCTCCACGATCGGCTCTGATGACACACAGCTGCTCCACGATCGGGTCTGATGATGAAACAGCTGCTCCACGATCGGTCTGATGACGACACAGCTGCTCCACGATCGGGTCTGATGACGACACAGCTGCTCCACGATCGGCTCTGATGACGACACAGCTGCTCCACGATCGGGTCTGATGACGACACAGCTGCTCCACGATCGGGTCTGATGACGAAACAGCTGCTCCACGATCGGGTCTGATGACGAAACAGCTGCTCCACGATCGGGTCTGATGACGAAACAGCTGCTCCACGATCGGGTCTGATGACGACACAGCTGCTCCACGATCGGGTCTGATGACGAAACAGCTGCTCCACGATCGGGTCTGATGACGAAACAGCTGCTCCACTATCGGGTCTGATGACGACACAGCTGCTCCACGATCGGGTCTGATGACGAAACAGCTGCGCCACGATCGACTCTGATGACGAAACAGCTGCTCCACGATTGTCTCTGATGATCGATTGCTCCTGTCTGCCTTGCTGCAGAGAGTGTTTGTAGCTCTGTACAGCTTTGCTTTTGAATCTCTATTTTATATATTTTCTTTGTTGTTTATACTGCTAAATATAACTTACTCATCACCATATATTGTTTAATATTGCCTGTCACATTAAATTTGACATTGCTAGTGTAACGTAGTTTGTAAGATCAGGGAAGAAGGAGGCGGGAACCGGCGAACATTTAAAAACTTTACTCAAAAATAAACAAACCAAAATATAATGCCGGCGGCAGCCCCTCACGGACGACTGCCGCCTACATGCAAAACAAAACGCAACATAAAGTCCAGGCCTGGTCCTCTCTCGTCTTACACTGTCATCGCTCTTCCTTTTATGCTCCCGTCACTCCTCCATGAGACGAGACCGGTGTGGCGCACAGCTGACACGCATTATCATTACCCACTCTCACGGTCCCTCGCCTCACCACAGCTAGCTTTTAGTCTAAATCACTATCACAACGTTAGCTTGATAACGTTAACGTTACCTGTTAGCGTGCCATCTCTGCACCCGGGTCTCTTATTTTCTGAGTTCATTAAACAACTGTGGTGCGTTGGATTAGTAAATAGAGTCCATCAAACAACTTTGGTAAGTTGGATTAATCAACAATACGGTAAGCCATGTCTTCTCCAGTCATTGTCACTTGCACCACATGTTTCATGTTTAGTGTATCTGTCTCCGTTGGCGAGCAGGGCTTCACATGTGATAAATGTTAGGAGATAGTCAGGCTGACGGAGAATATTTCAGAATTAGAGACACGCATCCAGACTTTATTTGAGAGTAGTGAGAATGTAACAGCTTTAGACACTGCTTTGGATGCGACTAGCTTAGTGAACGTTGTACATTGTTTGGTTCCGGCTGTAGAGCCCATGCAGCAGGGCGGTTGGGTGACGGTGAGGCGGCATAGTCACGGATCAAAAAAACACTCTTCCGTTCCAATTAGAACATCAAACAGGTTCTCCCCACTCAGTGACGCACCCACTGAGAATCCTGTTGAAAGTGCCCTAGTTATTGGTGGTTCTATTACACGGAACGTGAAAATAGAGACACCAGCCACCATAGTCACATGTTTACCGGGAGCCAGAGCGCCTGACATCAAAGCAAATTTAAAAGTGCTGGCTAAAGCTAATTGCAAATTCTCTAAGATTATTATTCACGTCGACACTAACGATGTTCGACTTCGCCAGTCAGAGATCACAAAAATTAACATTAAAGAGGTGTGTGAACTCGCAAGTACAATGTCATGTAAAGTTTTTTGTTCTGGTCCGCTCCCTGTTAAAAGGAGTGATGAGATACTTAGCAGACTATCATCACTCAATGGCTGGTTGTCTAAGTGGTGTCCGCAAAATAACATAGGGTTCATAGACAATTGGAAAAGCTTTTGGGGCAGACCTGACCTGTTGAAGAGGGACGGCATCCATCCTTCTTGGAGTGGTGCTGCTCTTCTCTCTAGTAATTTGGCACATAGTCTTAGAGCTAAACCTTGACTAACTGGGGCCCAGGACTGGCTTACCCGACCGTCTGCTAGCTGTCTCCCGTTACAGAAGTCAGATAAATCCCAACACATAGAGACTCTTCAAGATTCAAGAGTTTTATTTGTCACATACACAGTTATATACAGAATATACAACTGGCAGTGAAATGTAAACAGGTCCGCTCCATGGACAGTGCAAATTCACAGTTAAAAACACAAGGAGGAAATTATAATAGAAATAGAATAAAAGTATATATATATATATATATATATATATATATATATATATATATATATATATATATATATATATATCTGTAGTCAAGTAGAAGAAAAAAGTAAAAAAATAAAAATAAAGAAGTGGAATAAAATAAGTGAAGTAAACTGTAGACTTATAAATATGTGGTTAAATATGTGGTTAACAAAATGTACAAAGAGTATAATGTGCAAACTTCGGAAGCGCTTACCAGATGGCAGCAGCGTGAAATGAGGGTTTGCAGGGTGATTAGAGTCCTTGATGATCTTAGTAGCTCTACCTTTGCAGCGTTTGGTGTAGACGTCCTGCAGAGACGGGAGAGCTGACCCTGAGATACGCTCGGATAAGCGCATGACTCTTTGCAGGGCTTTGCGGTCATGACTGGTGCTGTTCCCATACCACGCTGTGATGCACTGAGTTAATACACTTTCTATCGCCCCTAAATAGAAAGTTTTCAGGATAGCTGGTGAAACCCTGAATTTCCTCAGCTGGCGCAGGTGGTACAGTCTTTGCCTGGCTTTTTTCACCTGTGTCTGAATGTGAGCAGTCCAGGTCAGGTCCTCTGAGATGTTTACACTTGTTTAATTATTGGTGATTTTAATATCCATGTAGATAATGAAAAAGACGCATTGGGATTAGCATTTAGAGACATTCTAAACTCTATTGGAGTAAGGCAACACATGTCAGGACCCACTCATTGCCTTAATCATACTCTAGACCTAATATTGTCACATGGAATAAATGTTGATACCGTTGAAATTCTGCAGCAGAGCGACGACATCTCAGATCATTACCTAGTATCATGTATACTTAATTTAGCTAAGGCTGCAAAGCCATCCCCTCGCTTCAAATATGGCAGAACTATCACTGCCGCCACTAAAGATTGCTTTTTAAATAATCTTCCTCATCAGTTTCATCTCCTCAGCATCCCAGATAGCCTAGAGGAACTCGATTTTGCAGAAACTATTGACTCTCTTTTTTCCAGCACTTTAGACACAGTTGCTCCCCGGCGCTTAAAGAAGATTAAAGAAAATAGTCCAACGGCGTGGTACAATGAGCACACCGGGCCCTTAAAACAGCAGCCAGGAAAATGGAGCACAGCTGGAAGAAAACAAAACTAGAGGTTTTTCGTAATTCATGGAAAGAGAGCATGATCGCATACAGAAAGGCCGTAAAAACTGCTAGATCTACTTATTTCTCGACTCTCTTAGAAGAAAACAAACACAACCCTATGTATTTATTTGATACAGTGGCTAAGTTAACCAAAAATAAAGCTTCTACTTCTGATGGTTGTAAACAGCACAGCAGTAATGACTTTATGAACTTCTTTACGTGTAAGATCGATAATATTAGGAAGAAAATTATAACCATGCAGCCGTCTACTACAGTGTCACATCAGACAGAGCATTGTAGTGTCACTGAGAAAAAATTACATTCATTCACTGCTATAGGAGAGGAAGACACACACACACACACACACACACACACACATTAACTGCTATAGGAAAGGAAGACACACACACACACTCATTAACTGCTATAGGAGAGGAAGACACACACACACACACACACACACATACACTGCTATAGGAGAGAAGACAGACACACACACACACACACACACACACACACACACACACACACACACACTGCTATAGGAGAACATACACAAACACACACTCATTCACTGCTATAGGAGAACACACACACACACACAGCTATAGGAGAGGAAGAATTGGCTAAACTCGTTAAATCATCTAAATCAACAACATGTATGCTCGACCCTATACCGACGAGGCTATTAAAAGAGATGCTACCAGAGGTCATAGATCCTCTTCTTAATATCATTAACTCACCTTTGTCATTAGGATATGTACCGAAAACTTTTAAGTTGGCTATTATCAAACCACTTATTAAAAAACCTCAACTTGATCCTACAGAATTAGTCAATTACAGGCCAATCTCAAATCTACCCTTCCTGTCAAAAATACTGGAAAAGGCAGTGTCTTCACAATTATGTTCCTTTTTAGAAAGAAATGGTATCTGTGAGGATTTCCAGTCAGGATTTAGACCGTATCATAGTACTGAGACTGCTCTCATCAGAGTTACAAATGATTTACTCTTATCATCCGATCGTGGTTGTATCTCTCTATTAGTGTTACTCGATCTTAGCGCTGCATTCGATACTATCGACCACAACATTCTTTTGAATAGACTCAAAAATTATGTTGGCATTAGTGGAACTGCATTGGCATGGGTTAAATCATACTTATCTGACCGTTATCAGTTTGTAGCAGTAAATGAAGAGATGTCACACCGATCACAAGTTCAGTATGGAGTACCGCAGGGCTCGGTGCTAGGACCGTTGCTCTTCACCCTGTACATGCTACCACTAGGAGATATCATTAGGAAGCATGGCATTAGTTTTCACTGTTATGCTGACGATACTCAGCTCTATATTTCTTCACGCCCTGATGAAACTTACCAATTCACAAGATTAACAGAATGCATAGCTGATATAAAACATTGGATGTCTAGTAATTTCCTGCAACTTAATTCAGAAAAAACAGAGATTCTAATTTTTGGACAAAAAAATCTCTGCAAGTAGTAACCTAGAATACTGTCTAACACTCAAGATTCAAGAGTTTTATTTGTCACATACACAGTTATATACAGAATATACAACCGGCAGTGAAATGTAAACAGGTCCGCTCCATGGACAGTGCAAATTCACAGTTAAAAACACAAGGAGGAAATTATAATAGAAATAGGATAAAAAAGTACTATATTATATATCTATATCTATATATACATTTATATATATAATCTCTGTAGAATTATAAATAAATCAAGTCAAGTAGAAGAAAAAAAGTTAAAAAATAAGAATAAAGAAGTGGAATAAAATAATTGAAGTAGACTGTGCAGTGAGTAAACTGTAGACTTATAAATATGTGGTTAACAAATGTATAAGAGTATAATGTGCAAACAGGTTTATAACAGGTTGTTACACAGTAACAACGAGAACAGAAAGTGCAGTGCAATGTCAGTGTATCGATGTTTATCCTGAAGTGAAGTCACGTGATGTTAAGTTCAGGAGTCTGATGGCCTGGGGGAAGAAGCTCCTCCTGAGTCTCTCAGTTTTGGCCATCAGGCTTCGGAAGCGCTTACCAGATGGCAGCAGTGTGAAATGAGGGTTTGCAGGGTGATTAGAGTCCTTGATGATCTTAGTAGCTCTACCTTTGCAGCGTTTGGTGTAGGCGTCCTGCAGAGACGGGAGAGCTGACCCTGAGATACGCTCGGATAAGCGCACGACTCTTTGCAGGGCTTTGCGGTCATGACTGGTGCTGTTCCCATACCACGCTGTGATGCACTGAGTTAATACACTTTCAAGTTCAAGTTCAAGTTTATTTGTCATTACACATGTACAAGTACAGTATAACGAAATGAGTTTGGAGCAAGCCTCCGGGCCGCAGCCGATTAGTCGCCACACGCTCTCCAGAAATACAAGAATGCAGTTTAGCAAGCATTACATAGCAAACACAACAAAACATAACATAACACAGTACACGTGGTCACGTGATGGGATTTTTTTTGTATGGAGTGGGAGAGGAGATAGATAAGGACAGGCAGACAGATGGAGGGGGACTGGGATCGGGATAGGGAGTGTATGGTGCAAGTGAGATTGTGTTGTGTGAGAATGTTAGCCATAACTTCAGATGTTTTCGAGTTCAGTTCTATGGTTTGTCCTTGAAGGGAGATAAGGCAGTGCACAGGGAAAAATAGCAGACAGCTGCCCGGCTGACCTCCCAACCGAGAGATAGGGACAAGTGAGGTTCGGGATTAGGTCAGGCAAATACAATTTTTTAATCCATTTGATGATCTACGGTAATTTGTCCGGATCATAATCAATCAATCAGTTCTGGTCCTCAGCACTTTTTTTTTTCTATCGCCCCTAAATAGAAAGTTTTCAGGATAGCTGGTGAAACCCTGAATTTCCTCAGCTGGCGCAGGTGGTACAGTCTTTGCCTGGCTTTTTTCACCTGTGTCTGAATGTGAGCAGTCCAGGTCAGGTCCTCGGAGATGTTTACTCCCAGGTACTTGAAGCTGCTCACTCTCTCTACTGGTGACCCGCTGATCATGAGGGGGGAGTATGTCCGTTGCTGTCTCTTCCTGAAGTCCACAATCATTTCTTTGGTCTTGCCAACATTCAGAGAGAGACAGTTGTCCTGGCACCATGATGTTAGATGCTCCACCTCGTCCAAGTATGCCGTCTCATTGTTGTTGGAAATGAGGCCCAGGACAACAGTATCATCAGCAAATTTGATGATAGAGGTGGAGCTGTGTGTGGACAAACAGTCATGCGTGTAGAGAGAGTAGAGCAGGGGACTCAGGACACAGCCCTGTGGAGCTCCCACACTCAGGGTGATGGAGGTGGAGGTGGACTGGCCTATTCTCACCACCTGAGGCCTGCCAGTGAGGAAGTCCTCAATCCAGTGGCAGAGAGAAGGATTCAGGCCGAGATCCAGGAGTTTGGAGGTTAGCTTGGTGGGAACTATGGTGTTAAAGGCTGAGCTATAGTCAATAAATAGCAGTCTTACGTAGTTCCCACTTTTGCTGTCGATGTGAGTGAGGAGGAGTGGAGGACATGAGAGATGGCATCTTCAGTCGATCTATTGGGACGATAGGCAAACTGAAAGAGGGTCCAAAGTGTCAGGAATGAAGGCGCAAATGGTGTTTTTAATGAGTCTCTCAAAGACCTTCATGACTATAGACGTGAGAGCCACTGGACGGTAGTCATTTAGGCAAGAGGGTTTACTGTTCTTAGGGACAGGGATGATGGTGGATTTTTTGAAGGAGGTGGGGACCACAGATGTAGCGAGGGACTCATTAAAGATAGATGTAAACAACCCGGTGAGCTGATCAGCACAGGACCGCAGAACACGACCTGAAATACCATCCGGCCCGGCAGCTTTCCTGACATCCACACGCTTGAGTGCTCTCCGAACTTCATCCTCCGAGACAGAGATCACGTGGTTGTTGCTGCTCTGAGTAATTCCCTCTGACGCGCCGAGCGTAGAAAGAGTTTAACTCGTTCACAAGCGACTGGATCAGTGCTCACCTCTGCAGAGGATTTAGATCCAAAAGAGCAGATGGACCTCAGTCCCTGCCACATGCGCCGCGAGTCGTTGAGTTGGAAATGAGACTCCACTCGATCCTTATAACGGAGCTTTGCGGCTTTAACTGCTCGTCTGAGAGCATAGCAGGGCGATCTGTATTCAGTCATGTTCCCCGATAGGAGGAACGGCGACCGAACACGGCGGCACCATTTTGATTGTAGATCAAAATCGATGATCTACAATCGACTCATATAGATGGCATTAGTGGAACTGCATTGGCATGGCTTAAATCAGACTCATTTGACCGTTATCAGTTTGTAGCAGTAAATGAAGAGATGTCACACCGATCACAAGTTCAGTATGGAGTACCGCAGGGCTCAGTGCTAGGACCGTTGCTCTTCACCCTGTACATGCTACCACTGGGAGATATCATTAGGAAGCATGGCATTAGTTTTCACTGTTATGCTGACGATACTCAGCTCTATATTTCTTCACGCCCTGATGAAACTTACCAATTCACAAGATTAACGGAATGCATAGCTGATATAAAACATTGGATGTCTAGTAATTTCCTGCAACTTAATTCAGAAAAAACAGAGATTCTAATTATTGGACAAAAAAACTCTGCAGTAGTAACCTAGAATACTGTCTAACACTCGATGGCTGCTCTGTCAAGTCCTCGTCGTCAGTGAGGAACCTGGGTGTGCTCTTTGATACCAATCTTTCATTTGAAAGCCACGTTTCTAACATCTGTAAAACTGCATTCTACCATCTTAAAAATATATCTAAATTACGGCACATCCTTTCAATGCAAAATGCTGAACAGTTAATTCATGCGTTCATGAGCTCAAGGCTAGATTACTGTAATGCTTTACTGGGTGGTTGCCCTGCTCGCTTAATAAACAAACTCCAGCTGGTCCAAAACGCAGCAGCTCAAGCTCTTACTAGAACCAGGAAGTATGACCATATTAGCCCGGTTCTGTCAACACTGCACTGGCTAAAAACGCATCTCTTTACTATGGCTTACACATAAAACATTATCCATTTCTATTATTCAAATCAGTAAATGATTGTTAGGCTGCATTAACTAGGTCAGCCGGAACCGGGAACACTTCCCATAACACCTGATGTACTCGTTACATCATAAGAAGAATGGCATCTATGCTAATGTGAGTCTCTCTTGTTTATCCCGAGGTTTACTGCAGTCAGCCGGATCCGGGCCGTATCCAGATCAGATCGTGGACCAGCGCCTGGACATGACCAACTCATCCCTGAAGTGTCTGCAGAGAACATGTCAAATAAACTCCCCCGTAAATGCTGCATCGACACGACATCCTCATTAAACCCGTCTTCGGTGTGACGACTCCAATCTTTCAAATAATCTTATGAATATCTATTTGCCTAATATGAATTAAGACCTGCTATGTTCCAGAATTATAATCATACACTGTTTGTTCGTCGGCCAGAGGAGAACTGGCACCCCGACTGAGCCTGGTTTCTCCCAAGGTTTTTTTCTCCATTCTGACCCTGAAGGAGTTTTGGTTCCTTGCCACCGTTGCCTCTGGCTTTTGGCTTGCTCAGTTGGGGACTCCTAAATCTCATCTATATTACCGATCTGCCCGCATTGAAGTTGAAGTTTATTTGTCATTACACATGTACAAGTACAGTATAACGAAATGAAGTTTGGAGCAAGCCTCCGGGCCTCAGCCGATTATTCAGGCGCCGCCCTACGCTCTCCAGAAATACAAGAATGCAATTTAGCAAGCATTACATAGCAAACACAACAAAACATAAACATAAACATAAACATGACACAGTACACGTGGTCACGTGGTGGGATTTTTTGTATGGAGTGGGAGAGGAGATAGATAACAGACAGGCAGACGGATGGGGCGGGGAGGGAATAAGGTCGGGTATGTATGGTGCGAGTGAGTCTGAGATTGTGTTGTGTGAGAATGTTAGCCATAACTTCAGATGTTTTCGAGTTCAGTTCTATGGTTTGTCCTTGAAGGGAGATAAGGCAGTGCACAGGGAAAGATAGCAGACCAGCTGCCCGGCTGACCTCCCAACCGAGAGATAGGGACCAAGTGAGGTTCGTTGGGCTAGTTGATTAGGTCAGGCAAATACAATTTATTATTTTTTAATCCATTTGATGATCTTCGGTAATTTGTCCGGATCATAATCAATCAATCAGATCTGGTCCTCAGCATTCGCGTCCGGTCTGTGCAGTTTCCTAGACATTACGTCCAGCCTCATGGCCAGACCGGTTACAGTCCGTAAAAGTTCACCGATCTGACCCCCGATAGAGCCCACTCTCCCCTGCGTATCCGCAGTCCGGACTGCGTTGTTACGGTTCAGTTCCTCAATTCCTATCACTTTCTGATCTAATTCCTTCAGACGGTCACACACAACCCCGAAGCATTCTTTAATTTCCACAGACAGCGGCTGGGTGAATTTGCTTGCAGTTGTCTTACCAATCTTCCGATAGGTCAGGGCAATCCCAAAGCCAAAGAATAGGAACCCCGCCATCAATAATCCAATCATGTATAAATCTTCCGCATCCTCCACGGACAGAGCCTCCAGGCACAGGACTTGCCAGTTGTTCCATGCGTCCCTCACGTGCCCTCCTGCGCAAAGGTCCCGTCCGGGCAGGTGGGTTCTCCCGGGGCACCCTTCCTTAGTGAGAAAATCTTGTCGATCGCGCTGATTGACCAGTTAATCAATTCCATTTCAGTATTTTCAGGAGTCCAGCAAAGCAGCAGTCAGAGAAGAGAAGAGACGAAACACTAGACAAAACAAAACAGCGCTAGAGCACAGCGGGAGCAGAGTGAAAACAGGTCTGCACGGATTGAAGGACAGAAAGGAATAGAAACTGAAACATTGACACTATACACTCACCTAAAGGATTATTAGGAACACCTGTTAAATTTCTCATTAATGCAATTATCTAATCAACCAATCACATGGCAGTTGCTTCAATGCATTTAGGGGTGTGGTCCTGGTCAAGACAATCTCCTCAACTCCAAACTGAATGTCAGAATGAGAAAGAAAGGGGATTTAAGCAATTTTGAGCGTGGCATGGTTGTTGGTGCCAGACAGGCCGGTCTGAGTATTTCACAATCTGCTCAGTTACTGGGATTTTCACGCACAACCATTTCTAGGGTTTACAAAGAATGGTGTGGGCCGACTGATTCAAGCTGATAGAAGAGCAACATGTCCATCCCTTTATGACCACCATGTACCCATTCTCTTAGAGATGCTATCTAAGATGGCGGCGCGTGCACACGCAGCGGCTTCTCTCTCTCCCGACGGATCAGTGTTTTTGTGTTTTTCGTCGTGTATATCACAGTGTTTTTGTACGTCCTTGTCGCGTCCGTTCATCTGCAAACTCAGCTACAGACGTGAGTTTCTGCTCGAGGTTGGAAAAACTACAGTCTTCAATCCAAGATCGGCGCTCGCTCAAGATCTGCGGGATCACGGCCTTCTCTGGGGGCCTACCCCATCACCGTCCCCCACTACTGCACCTCTCCCACAGTGGAGGCGCCACAAACGGGGTGAGAGGAAACAGAAGAGGGGGAAGCGCGGAGGTATCCGTGTCAGGCTAGCCGGCTATCCCCTCCATCATTCTCGCTAATGTACGCTCGTTGGACAATAAACTGGACGATCTTCGTCTTCTTTGCTCTACTCGGAAGACTGTAAGAGACTGTTGTGTTTTTGTGTTCACGGAAACATGGCTCAACAACAGCGTTCCGGACTGCACCATTCAGCTCGATCGGCTCACATGCCATCAGGCGGACAGAGTGCTCGTCGAGGGAGGTAAGACCCGCGGTGGCGGACTCTGTGTTTACACCAATGATGCGTGGTGCCGCGACGCTGTTGTGGTCTGCAAACACTGCTCACCCCTGGTGGAGTTTATGATTATTAAATGTCGGCCGTTTTATCTACCGCGGGAATATTCAGCTATTATACTCGTTGCTGTATACATCCCCCCAGCTCCAACAACAACAGGAGTGAGGCACTAAATAATCTTTATAAACACATCAGTGATCAGCAGACAGCCCACCCAGATGCTTTTCTCATCTTGGCTGGAGATTTCAACCATGCAGACCTAAAGAGTGTGCTTCCAAAAATTCATCAGCACATTGACTTCCCAACACGTGGTAAAAACACTCTGGACTTTGTGTACACTACACAGAGAGGAGCTTACAAAGCCCTTCCCCTCCCCCACCTGGGTGCTTCAGATCACATCACTGTTATGTTAATGCCAGCATACAGACCACTTGTGAAAGCCACCAAACCAGTCCAGAAGCAGATTCAAGTCTGGCCTGAAGGGTCATCAGAGGCTCTTCAAGACTGCTTCGACACCACTGACTGGGACATGTTTAAACAGGCTGCAACCTACCACAACACCACAGACCTCCAGGAGTACTCTGAGACTGTTACTTCTTATATCACCAAGTGCATGGAGGATGTAACAGTCACAAAGACCATCACCGTCTGGCCCAACCAAAAACCGTGGCTGACAGGAAATGTCTACAGACTCCTGAAGACGCGTAACGCTGCCTTCAGAGCTGGAGATGAGGTGGGCCTGAGGACAGCAAGGGCCAACCTGTCACGCGGCATCAGGAAGGCTAAGAGACAGTACTCCAGGAGGATAGCCCATCGTTTCAGCGACAGCATTGATTTGATTTGATTTGATGACGACACAGCTGTTCCACGATTGGCTCCGATGACGACGCTGCTGCTCCACGATTGGCTCCGATGACGACGCTGCTGCTCCACGATTGGCTCCGATGACGACGCTGCTGCTCCACGATTGGCTCCGATGACGACACAGCTGATCCACGATTGGCTCCGATGACGACGCTGCTGCTCCACGATTGGCTCCGATGACGACGCTGCTGCTCCACGATTGGCTCCGATGACGACGCTGCTGCTCCACGATTGGCTCCGATGACGACGCTGCTGCTCCACGATTGGCTCCGATGACGACGCTGCTGCTCCACGATTGGCTCCGATGACGACACAGCTGATCCACGATTGGCTCAGATGACGACACAGCTGATCCTCGATTGGCTCCGATGACGACACAGCTGATCCTCGATTGGCTCCGATGACGACACAGCTGATCCACGATTGGCTCCGATGACGACACAGCTGATCCTCGATTGGCTCCGATGACGACACAGCTGATCCACGATTGGCTCAGATGACGACACAGCTGATCCTCGATTGGCTCAGATGACGACACAGCTGATCCTCGATTGGCTCCGATGACGACGCTGCTGCTCCACGATTGGCTCCGATGACGACACGGCTGATCCTCGATTGGCTCCGATGACGACTTTTCACTTTTTTCACTTTTTAACTTTATTTTTGTACAAACGCGCGCTGTATTAAGCAGTACATAAAGTACATTATGTGCATTATATTGCATTTATTTCACTTCAGCTGTGATAAAGTATGCAAACACAGGGCAGGCGTCACTACGGGAAGCAAAGCGTCCGACTTCACGTCTCCGTTTGCAGCTCCTCCCCGCCTCTCTGTTACATCCAGCCGCAGCCGATGACGAACACACCTTACGTCAAGAGTGAAGACAGTGACATGTGATACCTGTATGATGGAACTCTTAAAACCACATCTCAGTCTTCAGGAACATCAAGAAACGTATGTGCAAGTCATGAGGTTTGAGAGGTACATCACAACTTTTCCATACCGTGGCCTGGGATTGGAAAGGACAAACACACTAAAACTATGATGACATTAACTAAACCAGGTGGGATGATATTGATGAAAATGCCATTACCTGCCGTGGTGTCATGGGACAGGGATGTCAGGGATTGAGCTGCACCAGTATCTCACAGAACGTGACCCGGCACAGCGTTGTGTGTCCTGAGAACTACAGTGTGTTTGAGCTCGGATGCAGGAGAACCTGCTGGAGGAGACGGCAGAACAACACCAGGAGCCTTTAGAATGGCATAATAGGGCAGTTTGGTGTCTTCAGATCCATAACCGTGTGGGCGTGCACTACTGTCTGACTAGTGCAGAGGGTGGAGCTCAGTGTTGCGTAGTGTTGTAGTGCGTCCAATCCAAATGTAGTGTGTGTACACAGACCAGCGCTGGATTACAGAACGCAATAAAGAACACGGTTTAATTGCAGGACCAAATTTAATCTGAAAATTGTAAAAAATATCAAATTTATACAAATGCTCTTTAACGGAGATGGTGCTAGTTAGGAAATTGTACAAAAATGAGGGGAAAACAAAAACGGCTAATAATATTGACTGTGGTTGTGAAAGTCTTTGAGTATGGTCTGCCAGAGCTGATCTGAGATCAGTCACACACACACACACTCGTACTGCAGTTTAATGTCTTAAAAACCAACGGCGCAAGTCCTAGCCTGAATCACAGACATCCGATTATAAAGGTTAATAACGGCCTCACCCGCGCGGTCAACTGGCACGATCTCCGGTCAATCATTAAAAAACACAAACGTCCAGAAGAATTCATTAAAAAAGGAAGTAGCCATCGAACAGCAGCGGCTGAACTCTAGCGCCGTTACAGCGGCTCTTCAGTCCCAGAGTTTCAGCCAATCCAGCGCTCATTAGTGCGGCTAGTCCTGCTAGCCTCTCCCATCAGCCCCTGCTGCACGACTGCTGCTGCTGCGATTGGCTCCCTGCTCCTCGGGTTCAGCTGGCTGGAGATAGAGGCCGGGCACAGCGGACACGGCTTTATGAGCCCAGACGAGGCCGCTTGCGTGGCGACTGCTCCTCATCATCGTCGTCCTCCTCCTCCTCCTCATCTTCATCATCTGGATAATCCACCAGCCCCACCAGTCCAGTCTGAGGAACACAGGCGGGATTAGAAGAGAACCAAACCACTCAATGGTCACTGCTCTCAATCAACAACATGCTATGTTCTATAATTTGGCAAATTAGACAAATAAGAGTGACTGCCATTTTCTACGATCTGCATATTTCATAAGGTCATGAGTGAGAACGTGACGTGGAATCTGTGCACTCATCAGAGGGTGAAAACAGCACAACAGGAGCGTGTTGGAGGCGTGATCTCAACGTGTAACGGCTACGGTTTTGTATGCATAAAGGATTATTGTGCTACCCATGAGGTTTCAGTTTCTACTGGCTCTTAAACAGAGACATGCGAATGTGAGCGCGGGCGGTTAAGAGCGTTCAGATACAGAAGATGATCTGTAGCAGTGTGTGTGCGGACGCACCCGTGCCGTCTGGCCAGGAGGCGGCGCT
>CM031955.1:5897698-5907698 GCA_018749465.1 Paracanthobrama guichenoti
TGTAACTCTAAAAGTGCTGAAGATATCTTAACATCCTTACGGATTCTCATCCGTGAGCTCATTCAGATCTGCGTATTCCCCATGTCTGAGCGCCGCCGTGGGCATATAATGACACAGATTGATAAAGTCAGCAGATTTCACTGATAGATCTGCCAGTCTCTGATAATGATGCGGCCGTCTTTCTAAAGTCATGTTTACACGCCTGTAATTTGGCTCCAGATCTCATTTGGACAAACTCAATGAAACCGTGATGAATCAGTCAATAATCATCCGTGATGTTTAATATTCTGGCTTTCAGCACTATTTATGTTTGTCTTTCTACAGAAAAAATGTACACAAAGTACAAATTTGAGCCGGGGAAGTGTCCAAAAATGGTCAATCTGACACGAATGAGCCGAGAGTGTTAGGCTTTCCTAGACACAAATGAAAGTTCCTGTGCCCAAATGGTTCTGCTGCCCATCAAAGGGACCTGAGGTTCTTCTAAAGCGGTCGGAGCGTCTGATCATCTAACGGCAGTGAGCGGACGCATCGAAACAACCTCGAGCGGCTCGTGATCTGAAGGGCTATGCCAAACACAAACCCTGTGCGTCCGTCAGTGTGTGAGAGATTAACGGAGCACAACCAGTGTGTCATGCTTTAATGACGGCATGCGTGTTTCCTTCACGATCTGACCACGGCTGCGCTTCCGCAAAGCATCTCAAGTAGATCTCAGAGACCAGCGTTTCTACGATCATCATTACTTCTGTTATTAATGAGCTGGTGATGAGCATAAACGACACGGCACAAACACAAGTAACACTTTCACTCAAACGAACGAGTCACTGGACAACATTGAGCGGGAAACGACGGAGCACACAGGAAGTGACACGCACCTGCAGCATGCTGACGATCTCCACCTTATTGAAGAAGATGAAGGAGGACAGCGTGGACAGGAAGTTCTCCTCGAAGACGGACGGCGTGGGCAGGATGATGTCCTGGATGTACTGCACGCGGTACGTCTGGTGGATCTTCTGCCGCAGCTCCGAGTCCGTGATGGGAATCACCTCTTTGAACTTGGCCGTCTTGGTGAGGAACTCGCGGTGCCGCTTGGGCTGGACGAGCGCCGGGTCGTACTCCAGACAGCCCACCACGTCCATGATGCAGTCGTCGGAGAACATGACCTCAAACAGCGTGGCCTTGTTGAGGAAGAGCACTCCGCGCACGATCTCGTACAGGTGGTGCAGGCCCTCGCGGTGCTCCGAGTCCTCGCAGGTGCGGAACAGCTGCAGCAGCTTCCGGATGTATCCTGTGCTCACCAGGGCCAGCGCCAGCTTCTCCCGGCGGATGGGCGAGGACAGCACGGACGTCACCAGCTCGGCGATCTCCTCCAGCCGCTCGGGCTCGCAGGGCGGCAGCTCCACCAGGTGAGCCGTCTCCGGCATCTCATCGAAGCGCTCCTCCTCCGATTCATCGATGGGATCCTGCGTGATCTCCACCGACGGGTCTTTGCCCTGCACCTGAACACCAAACACACAGTCAACAAGAGCCCACTGTCCCCTGACCTTCAGCTGAGCCAGAACCCTGTGTGTCCACAGTCGTCGCATACGTGCTCAGATACACTAGCACATGCTGAGGTGTCTTTGTTCTGCCGTTTATGGAAGGTGACGGCGCATTTGTCTCTGTCTCGAGGCATGTCTGATGTGTTGTGCATAAAGGAAGGGACACAGCAAACCGACACCAAAGAACCAGCGCTCATGAAAGCCAACTGTGTTGTTGAAACGCAGAACACACCGAAAGGACTAGAGGCGACAGCTAGCATGTGCATGTGTCTATTTAAGCAGATATATTCGTCATTCAAAAAGGGAAAGCGAAATTAAGACCGCAGGTTCACAAACCATAAAGCAGCGCCTGCTTAGCGTTTTGAAAATCAATCCTGAAAATCAAAACTGAGACGGCCGATGCTCAAGATCGCTGGCTTGGCGTGTCCCTGGATTAGGATGCTGCTCCGGCTGAACGGTGTGAAATGCATTTCACAGTTGCTGTTTTTCAATAAGGAAAGACGACGAGGACAAGACAAAGTCACACATTAATCGGAATGAATTGGCCAGATCCCATTTACGGTTCATTTGGATTCGGTTTAAACTTTTCTAACCCGTTCAGTGGGACAATTAAACGCTTTAAGACGCACAGAACGAGCGCTTCATGTTTCAGGAAAGATGGCGTGAGGGTCGGGTACGGTTCCGATTCTGCTTATTGATTCCCAATTTCACTTAGACACCATTCACACGTGTTCCAAGTCTTATCGCAAAACACTTCATTGTAGCTGAACACCATGAACAA
The DNA here is from genome assembly GCA_018749465.1 of Paracanthobrama guichenoti. NCBI lineage: Eukaryota > Metazoa > Chordata > Actinopteri > Cypriniformes > Gobionidae > Paracanthobrama > Paracanthobrama guichenoti. The sequence continues at coordinate 5,900,018 of CM031955.1, forward strand.
ACATCACTTTTGCCTATTGAGAGAGATATATATATATATATGTGTAAAGCCCTGTCGGACGGTGATTGTTCCTCATGTGGAAGTAAAGAGAAATGTGGCACCGCAGTGACAAACTCGTGCGTTCGGATGGGGATTATTCCCGGTGGAGGAGCGGTTCTGTGATCGGGAACGCTGCTCACGTGCTCAATAACAAGTCATATGTTTGGTATAAGAAGCATATTTAATTTAATAATAGGAAAATAATATCCTAATTATTTAAATCAGTTTAAAAAAAGGGAGCCATTTAGATTCACATTAAAGTTAGAATGGTTTTCTGTCGTGTTTTATCTCAGAATAAAGGATGTCATTTATTCCACGAGTAATCATAAAGCTGTGGTTATTATACATCATCTCAGACGTTTACGTGCTTTTATTTTTTGAGCGGTGATGAAATATATTGCTCTTGTAGACACCGGCCAGCATTTCAGTAATGAAAGGCTAATCTTTAAAATGCATCTAACCCACAGCGAAGCGCAGCCGTACGGTGCTCCGCAGGGGTCAAACAGGATATAAACTGAGCTTTGAAGTGATGTATTCGTGAAAACTCAGATGTGGATTCAGACGGCAGTTAAAATACCACATGACTAGAGTTGTTCTGAAATATCACCGATACCACAACAAATTCTGGCATCGCTATCGGCGAGTACTTGAACCCATGCACCGATCCAATACTGTTTTCTTAAACAAGACCTAGTTATTATGACCGCAGGCTTTGCCTAACCGCTGCACGGCTCCTCGCTGCTCAGAATGCACTGCAAACACAGGAAGTTGTGCTGTGCTGCCACAAGCTACCGCTGTTTAGAGTAGCAGTATTTCACACTGGACCAACCAGCCAGTAATGTTTGTCTAAAAACAGTAGATAATCGGGCCGGGGATTTTATCACGGGTGGATCCAGACAGAAAATTAAAAAAAAAAAAGTCAGACCAGCCCGTCAATGATGGAAACACCTTATGACCCCACCAGAAACAACCACCGTCCGAACAGGGCTCTGGAGACACATCAGGAACATCTGCCGCTGTCGCTTTAAGAGCAGCACGGGTCCAACACACACACACGCACACAAAGACATAACCCACTGCGTTTACCAGAATATTCTGACATATTTGTGTGTGTTTATTTGTCCGTTCATGGGCTGTGCAAAAAAACAAGGAAGAGAATTCATTATCACACAGAAGCAGCGCACACGTGTGTGTGTGTGTGTGTGTGTGTGTGTGTGTTGTATGATATAACGATTTTTGACCATGGGCGGTTAAAATGCGTCCAAGATGCCGAGCGCACAGGTGCTAAAAGCGTTTAACGCGTTATCTTTCGGGTCTTATTGAGCTAACACTGTCAAATACACACAAGGTTTACATAAACACAGTTGGTTGTGTGTAAAGTGAAAGTAAACATTTAAATCCGATGCGTGCAGGTCCTGAAGGACACCTAATATTACACATGCTACCGCTGGTCCTTAAAGGGACAGCTCACCCAGAAATGAAACGTCTGTCATTATTTACTCTAATGTGGCTCCACACCTGTTTTCGTTTCTTTCTTGTGCGGAACACAAAAGATGATATTTGTGGGTAACCAAACATTTGCTGGTCCCCATTGACTTGCATAGGAAAACATTACACTGTGGAAGTCACTGGACCAGCAACTGTTTGGTTATTTACCCCAAAATAACTTTCTTTTTCAACAGAAGAAAGAAACTCATTCAGATCTAAAACAAACAAGAATAAATGATGACAGAAACAGCGTGCAAGACTTTTGATGCTATAAAAATCACACGCGCACACAGGAACTGATAACTTTTATGATGGATAGATGCACTTTTATGATGGATAGATGCACTTTTATGACGATAGATGCACTTTTATGATGGATGGATGCACTTTTATGATGGATGGATGCACTTATGATGGATAGATGCAGTTTTATGATGATTGATGCAGTTTTATGATGGATTGATGCAGTTTTATGATGGATTGATGCACTTTTATGATGGATTGATGCACTTTTATGATGATAGATGCACTTTTATGATGGATGGATGCACTTATGATGGACGGATGCACTTATGATGGACGGATGCAGTTTTATGATGGATGGATGCACTTTTATGATGGATAGATGCAGTTTTATGATGATTGATGCAGTTTTATGATGGATGGATGCACTTATGATGGACGGATGCACTTATGATGGATGGATGCACTTATGATGGATGGATGCACTTTTATGATGGATGGATACACTTATGATGGATAGATGCAGTTTTATGATGATTGATGCAGTTTTATGATGGATTGATGCACTTTTATGATGATAGATGCACTTTTATGATGGACGGATGCACTTATGATGGACGGATGCACTTATGATGGACGGATGCACTTTTATGATGGATGGATGCACTTATGATGGACAGATGCAGTTTTATGACGGATGGATGCACTTATGATGGACAGATGCAGTTTTATGATGGATAGATGCACTTATGACGATAGATGCAGTTTTATGACGGATAGATGCAGTTATGACAGACGGATGCACTTTTATGACAGACAGATGCACTTTTATGACGGACAGATGCAGTTTTATGACGGATAGATGCACTTATGACGATAGATGCAGTTTTATGACGGATGGATGCACTTATGATGATAGATGCAGTTTTACGACAGATGGATGCACTTTTATGATGATAGATGCAGTTTTACGACTGATGGATGCAGTTTTATGACAGATGGATGCACTTTTATGACTGATGGATGCAGTTTTATGACAGATGGATGCACTTTTATGATGATAGATGCAGTTTTACGACGGATGGATGCACTTATGATGATAGATGCAGTTTTATGACGGATGGATGCACTTTTATGATGATAAATGCAGTTTTATGACGGATGGATGCACTTTTATGATGATAGATGCAGTTTTACGACGGATGGATGCACTTTTATGATGATAGATGCAGTTTTATGACGGATGGATGCACTTATGATGGACAGATGCAGTTTTATGATGGATAGATGCACTTATGACGATAGATGCAGTTTTATGATGGATAGATGCACTTATGACGGATGGATGCACTTATGATGATAGATGCAGTTTTACGACGGATGGATGCACTTTTATGATGGATAGATGCACTTATGACGATAGATGCAGTTATGACAGATGGATGCAGTTTTATGACGGATGGATGCACTTATGATGGATAGATGCAGTTATGACAGATGGATGCAGTTTTATGACGGATGGATGCACTTATGATGGATAGATGCAGTTATGACAGATGGATGCAGTTATGACAGATGGATGCACTTTTATGACGGATAGATGCACTTATGATGGACAGATGCAGTTATGACAGATGGATGCAGTTTTATGACGGATGGATGCACTTATGATGGATAGATGCACTTATGACGATAGATGCAGTTTTATGATGGATAGATGCAGTTATGACAGATGGATGCAGTTATGACAGATGGATGCACTTTTATGACGGATAGATGCACTTATGATGGACAGATGCAGTTATGACAGATGGATGCAGTTTTATGATGGATAGATGCACTTTTATGATGGACAGATGCAGTTTTATGATGGACAGATGCACTTTTATGATGAGAGATGCACTTTTATGATGGATAGATGCAGTTTTATGACAGATGGATGCACTTATGCTGATAGATGCAGTTTTATGACGGATGGATGCAGTTTTATGACGGATGGATGCAGTTTTATGACGGATGGATGCAGTTTTATGACAGATGGATGCACTTTTATGATGATAGATGCAGTTTTATGACGGATGGATGCACTTTTATGATGATAGATGCAGTTTTACGACAGATGGATGCACTTATGCTGATAGATGCAGTTTTATGATGGATGGATGCACTTATGATGATAGATGCAGTTTTACGACGGATGGATGCACTTATGATGATAGATGCAGTTTTACGACGGATGGATGCACTTATGATGATAGATGCAGTTTTACGACGGATGGATGCACTTATGATGATAGATACAGTTTTACGACGCATGGATGCACTTTTATGACGATAGATGCAGTTTTATGACGGATGGATGCACTTATGATGATAGATGCAGTTTTATGACTGATGGATGCACTTTTATGATGATAGATGCAGTTTTATGATGGATAGATGCACTTATGACAGATGGATGCAGTTATGACAGATGGATGCACTTTTATGACAGATAGATGCACTTTTATGATGGACAGATGCAGTTTTATGATGGATGGATGCACTTATGATGGACAGATGCAGTTTTATGATGGACAGATGCACTTTTATGATGAGAGATGCACTTTTATGATGGATAGATGCAGTTTTATGATGGATGGATGCAGTTTTATGACGGATGGATGCAGTTTTATGACGATAGATGCAGTTTTATGACGCATGGATGCACTTTTATGACGATAGATGCAGTTTTATGACGGATGGATGCACTTATGATGATAGATGCCGTTTTATGACTGATGGATGCACTTTTATGATGATAGATGCAGTTTTATGATGGATAGATGCACTTATGACAGATGGATGCAGTTATGACAGATGGATGCACTTATGACAGATAGATGCACTTTTATGATGGACAGATGCAGTTATGACAGATGGATGCAGTTTTATGATGGATGGATGCACTTATGATGGACAGATGCAGTTTTATGATGGACAGATGCACTTTTATGATGAGAGATGCACTTTTATGATGGATGGATGCAGTTTTATGACGGATGGATGCACTTATGCTGATAGATGCAGTTTTACGACGGATGGATGCACTTTTATGATGATAGATGCAGTTTTACGACGGATGGATGCACTTTTATGATGATAGATGCAGTTTTACGACGGATGGATGCACTTTTATGATGATAGATGCAGTTTTATGATGGATAGATGCAGTTTTATGACAGATGGATGCACTTTTATGATGGATAGATGCAGTTTTACGACGGATGGATGCACTTTTATGATGGATAGATGCAGTTTCTGACGGATGGATGCACTTTTATGATGGATAGATGCAGTTTTACGACGGATGGATGCACTTTTATGATGGATAGATGCAGTTTTACGACGGATGGATGCACTTTTATGATGATAGATGCAGTTTTACGACGGATGGATGCACTTTTATGATGATAGATGCAGTTTTACTGACGGATGGATGCACTTTTATGATGATAGATGCAGTTTTATGACAGATGGATGCACTTTTATGATGATAGATGCAGTTTTATGACAGATGGATGCACTTATGCTGATAGATGCAGTTTTATGATGGATGGATGCACTTTTATGATGATAGATGCAGTTTTATGACAGATGGATGCACTTATGCTGATAGATGCAGTTTTATGATGGATGGATGCACTTTTATGATGATAGATGCAGTTTTATGACGGATGGATGCACTTTTATGATGATAGATGCAGTTTTATGACGGATGGATGCACTTATGATGATAGATGCAGTTTTACGACAGATGGATGCACTTTTATGATGGACAGATGCATTTTTATGATGGATAGATGCATTTTTATGATGGATGGATGCACTTTTATGACGGATGGATGCACTTTTATGATGATAGATGCAGTTTTACGACGGATGGATGCACTTTTATGATGATAGATGCAGTTTTATGATGGATAGATGCAGTTTTATGACAGATGGATGCACTTTTATGATGGATAGATGCAGTTTTACGACGGATGGATGCACTTTTATGATGGATAGATGCAGTTTTACGACGGATGGATGCACTTTTATGATGGATAGATGCAGTTTTACGACGGATGGATGCACTTTTATGATGATAGATGCAGTTTTACGACGGATGGATGCACTTTTATGATGATAGATGCAGTTTTATGACAGATGGATGCACTTTTATGATGATAGATGCAGTTTTATGACAGATGGATGCACTTATGCTGATAGATGCAGTTTTATGATGGATGGATGCACTTTTATGATGATAGATGCAGTTTTATGACAGATGGATGCACTTATGCTGATAGATGCAGTTTTATGATGGATGGATGCACTTTTATGATGATAGATGCAGTTTTATGACGGATGGATGCACTTTTATGATGATAGATGCAGTTTTACGACAGATGGATGCACTTTTATGATGGACAGATGCATTTTTATGATGGATAGATGCATTTTTATGACGGATGGATGCACTTTTATGGACTTCTAAACAGAAACAGTCATTCACTGTCATTATAAAGCTTGGAAGAGTCAGGGCATTATTAATATAACTCTGTTCGTCTGAAAGCAGAATGTCATACACACCTGGGATGAGCGGAGGGAGAGGAAATCATGGGATAATGTTTATTTTTGGGTGAACTAGCCCTGTGTACTCTTCTGATACACACTCAAAAGCATCTACTTTCTCTTCACAAAAAGAGTACATGCTTTTAGGACGTAATATAAGTAGGCGAATTTGGAACGTAGCATCTGTGTTCAGATCATCGGTCAGAATAAATGGGACCGAACGAACCTGACAGATCTTCTCCCAGATTTCGTCACAGCCGGCTTTCTCCTGGAAACTCAGAGCCAGGTCGTAGTTCTCCGCTTCGGACCAGACGATGAGCGTGTCCTGAGGAGGCAAGCGTGACAGGGTTCAGGAGGGGTTAAAGACACCCAGCATCACTTTGACCTGGCACTATCAGATGAAAACAACACTGCTGATGTTTGATGGAGCTGCTGTACCTGCTGTTTCTGATACGCGGTGCTGGTGTTGATCTTGGACTCCAGCAGCAGTGACCCTACACACACACACACACACACACACACACACACACACACACACACACATCAGATGGGCAGCTCGGGTCACGCGCTCTCTGTCACTCAGTGCTGGAGCTCTTACCGTCGGACTCCGCGGTGACAGTGAGGGATGTCTCCTTCTCCGTGTCCTCATAGGAGCAGGACACATGTCCCGTGCCCCTGTCCTCCCACTGCCGGTCCTCATTCAGCGTGTACAGCTTCACACGCCGCCGGGTGTCACTCATCTTCACCTCACTGACCCAAACACAGCTCTCCTAACCGACACTAGCAGCCCTGGCGCATATTTACCTCAGAAAACCTCGGGGAACTAGCACTGTCTGCCCTCGCATCCACACCGCCGGGCACTGGTCATCCTACCGCACTAAACCAGCCGGACGGTACGAGTTACCTCACTAATCCGCGCAAACCTCTGGAAATCACCGTATCTGAGAGTCGCGGACGGCTTTTATCAAGGTTTACTTAGATCTGACCACTCGGTTTAATCTCTCCGATCATTCATCTTAGGCTCACAAAATCAGTTTACCTGTAGAATGAGCCAAACCTTTCAGCCTCACGACCCTCAGACCCTCGCGTGAACCGTCTACCGTCTCGCTTAACTGTGTTCGGCTCTCAGTTGCGACGCCGAATGAGCATTAATCGGGTCGGATCGCTTAAATGTTTACGTGAATGTTCGTCTATCCGCCGATCGTCGCCATCTTGTGTGTCTTTCACTTCATCGTCGCTCGTCTGATGGCGCGGGGTTTCCGCACACGGGCTACGGAAGCCGTGGCAGGACACGCTCACGCGCAGCCGTACA
>CM031955.1:5915198-5950198 GCA_018749465.1 Paracanthobrama guichenoti
GTAAATAAGAAATGACAATGTGTTTAATGTGCTTGAAAAACAAAATACTTCCAGAGATATAATACATGCAGTCCCTCCAGAAAAACACGATTATGCGATCGCCTGATTTAATGCATAATTAGCCAAAGTCCGCATATTTATGCGGGGGGGCGCATTTTTTCAAATATGCCGCACTTTTGCTGAGAAAAAAAAAAAAAAAAAAAGGACAATTTCCGCACGCAAAATATGCAGGGCTTGCATGATTTCATAATCCCTGCATTTTCATTGCAAAAAAGTCACATATACCTTAGCAGAAAGTTTACTTCACACAAGAGCAGCCATTTCCCCCCGTTGCCATGGGAACGTTATGAAGTGACGTAATTGCGCGACGTGAACATCATCGAAAAGCTGCAAACCCCGGAGATGGATGTTGAGGGAGAGGGGACGGAGGATGAGGATGGAGAGTGTTAGAGGCTGCGCAGTTACAGTTTTCACTTTCACAGTGGACTGTGGTTTCATTCAGGAGTTGATGCAGCTTTACAGTTGTAAGATTGCACTTTTACCAGTGGGTTAAATCATACTAGTTTCAGAAACCTCACAGTTGTAAGTACATTAGCAGTGTGTGAAGCTACAGTAAGAGATTGCACTATTCTAACAGAAGATGTCTGTTTTGAGCTACCTCTGTAAAACAGGAAGCACACATTTGATTTATATTTGATTCATTTCTACAGAAGTTGTAGCATATTCCTTTTGTAAAGCTACAGAACTTGTTTGACTCATCAGTGTTTTGTAAGTTTGAGCCATGTGTTTATTAAGATCTGAAATAACACTGAAATACCCCCAGCCCTTTCTGTGATGCACGCTCGCTTATCATAGGAAGTAAGAAAGGACTCTTGACATGACGGCAGTAGCCTAGTGAGAGCAGGCTGTTGGGGAATCACTTTCTCTCTTCATCAAACCGCAGGTTTTGCAAGTTTCCGCAATTTCATTGCATAAATATTCTGCATATTCCATTGCATTTAAGAAAACATGCTGCAAAATCAAGGATTTTTGCCCTCAACAAATCACAAAAAAACCCAGCATTGTTCTGGAAGGGCTGTACATGGTTGAATGACTCACTGAGTGATAATTAAAAAAATAAAAAATAAAAAAAAAATAATAATAATAATAATAATAATAATAATTAAACTCTTAGTAACATATAATTAAAATGTGTTTGTCAGGATAGAAAAGACAGAAAAAAAGATTAATTAGGGAACATGAATAAATTTACTGCCATTGTGTGAATAATGTAATCAATAAAACATGACTAGTCTGATGATGAGTATTTTACAGTGCATGAATCTGATGATGTCATGCAGATGACATCATCATCATCATCATCATCATCATCATCATCATCATCATCATCACCTGTCTGAGCCTGCAGTCTGCGCAGATTAAATCCTCCTGGACCGACGAACCGAGCTCGTCTGGATAAAGGCACGCTGATGTTCTCTGAGGACAAGAGTTCACAGCAGGGTCAGAGAAACACAGCAGGAACACAAACCGCACTCGAGGAGGAGGAAGCGATCACTGATCATACCCACGACCGGCCCGTTCTCCTTCCTGGAGCTCCGGGGTTTGGAAATGCTCTTATTCATGATGCCTAGAATCTCTCTTTTGGCCACTGAAAGAGAAGGCAGGAAACAGCACGTCAAACACTCACTGTGTGCGTCCCATGATGCTCGTGGAGTGAGGCGTACCTGTGGCCTGCTGTATGGCCTCCATCACGATCTTCAGAGGAAGTCCTGGGATTTTAATATCAGCCTGCGGGAAACACAGATGACCGATCGGATGATGGAGCATGAGCCGTTTTACTGAAACATTCTATCTTGAGTCTTAAATTAAGATCTAATAAAAGTTCATTTCGGATTTTTCACAAATTTATATTACATAAGCTATTATAGGATTCCTACCGGATCTTACAAAATCAAATCTAATCTGAAGTTAGGAAATCTTAAACAACTCTGTCGAGTTCTGTAATCTACTCGTATATGTTGCACTGTACAGCGCTGATTTTAGGTGATATACCTTCAACTGAATCGGATTATTTTTAGATTACATTCATCAGAATTACTTTTGAACCAACCTGATTACATTAATCTGAATTGGATTACTTCAGACTGAATCGGATTACTTTTAGATTACATTCACCCGAATCAGATTACTACCGACTGAATTGGATTACATTTAGATTACATTTAGATTACATTCATCCCAGTTGGATTACTTCTGACTGAATTGGATTACATTCCTCCGAATTGGATTACTACCGACTAAATCGGATTACTTTTAGATTACTTTTGAACCAACCAGATTACATTATCTGAACAGGATTACTACCAACTGGATCGGATCACTTTTAGATTACATTCATCCGAATCGGATTACTACAGACTAAATTGGATCTGTACTTTTGACCTAACCAGATTACTTTCAGATTACTTTTAGATTACTTTAGACTGAACCTGAATACTTTTGCATTACTTTTGAACCAACTGGATTACTTTTAGATTAATCAGATTACGCAGATTAAATCCGTTACCAAGCAACGAACGATGTGCAAGCAGCTGCTGTGAAGTAAACATTAGAGAAACTAAATCTGTTGTTTTACTTTCAGCGCTGCAGAAATAGAAGTTTTGATAAGCTTGGGAGAAAAGACAATCGTCTATATTTTATGAGTGTCTGTGTTTTGTGGTCGAAGATCAGCACATCACTTGAGTCTTTAAAAGTCTTTGCTGTTCACGTCTTCATTTGCATTATTAATAAATGTCACGGCATTCTCTGACATGGCTACTGTAATGAGATGTTAAGATTATAACAGTATGGTACAAGATTATCTATTCAAATCAATATGATTAAAGATAAGATAATGCACTTAGGAAATGTTATTCTATAACAGCTTTAGTCTGAGCTCTCACTGAGACTAAGATCGTAAAGTTGGGATCTTTCCGTAAGCCGCTCACCTGTAGAGCCGTGATGCCCTTGCTGCTCCCTGCCATCTTGAAGTCCATGTCTCCGTTGTAATCTTCTATTCCCTTCATTCATAAACAGAAGAGGATGAACACACGCTCAGCTGACGCTCTGAGAACAGATGCTGACGCACGTACCAGGATATCCGTCAGGAGTCTGTAGTCCTGAATCTCCGAAGGCTTCTCAGGACTGGCTTTAGAGATCAGGCCGATGGCGACGCCGGCTACAGCAGAGGAGACGGGCACACCTGAACACACACCAAACACACCATTACACAAGCTGGACATGCTTGACCAGTCACAACACACTGCTCCAGCTGACCAATCAGAAGGAGGGGCTTCATAGAGACCGGAATCAACAGGATCAAATGTAAGGCTGCTCCGTTATGTGATCATACCTGCGTCCATGAGTGCTAGACTCCCGCCACACACCGACGCCATGGAGGAGGATCCTGCGACACACAGACAGACTCAGCACAGGTTCATACAGTCGGCGGAGAGGAGAGTGTGTGTGTGTGTGTGTGTGTGTGTGTGTGTGTGTGTGTGTGTGTGTGTGTGTGTGTGTGTGCCGTACCGTTGGACTCCAGCACCTCAGACGTCACACGGATGGTGAAGGGAAAGTCTGCAGGGATGACGGATCTCAGAGCTTTCTCCGCCAGCGCTCCTAATGTCACACACACAGCACACACAGCTGAGACCCAGAGCAGGAACAGCGGAGGGCCGTACGCTGGAAACACACTCACCGTGACCGAGCTCCCGCCGGTTCATCCCTCCCATCCGCCCAATCTCATTGGTGGCATACGGAGGAAACTGAAAGAAAACGCTCCGTGAATGAAGTGCACGTCACAGTCTGAGCTACACGTGTCGACTAAAGCACTCACTCACTTCATAGTGCAGCATGAAGTTCTTATCCTTGATCCCACTGGAAGAGAATGAACATTTATTTACTCAGATGTGTGGAACATGGTTTAAATCGTGTGTGTGTGTGAGTATATGTGTGTGTGTGTGTGTGTGTGTGTGTGTGTGTGTGTGTGTGTCTGTGGCTGACCTGAGTGCTGTGGTTATGACGTCTGTCTTCATACTGGACTCCAGAGAGTCAAAGGTCACCGAGCACAGCACCTGCACACACACATGCACTGCTGGTGACCGCAGCATTACCAGCTGCTTCTAGGTCAGCTGACCACATCACTCACTACAATAATGATTACACTCGTGTCATGATTCGCTCGGTACCCGACACTGACCCACTAGAAGATTCTCTCACAATGCCTTACAGCCAAAATAGAGATAACTGGTACTTTTATTGTTACTTCTAAGAGGAAACCGTTCATTAAAATGCCACATTCTTCCTCATGACCAGGAATATCCATGATTCTGTTTGGATAAACATACAGAATCATGTTAGACACCAGACACTCCCTGACTACACACAATTACATTTTAAATATTTATTAACTTTTTAATACGTTAATGAAATTACATAATGAATTTTACTTTTAAATGCATTATTAACATGGAAGCTCAAATGTGTGACATTCTGGTTTTACCATATCTGCTGCTAAATCTGTACCATGTGCTCTAGCGTGTGCTTTAACGTGTTCTAGCGTGTGATCTAGCAGGTGCATGCTGTATTATGTGCTCTAGCATGTGCTGTAGTGTGTGTTCTAGTGTGTGATCTAGCATGTGCTGTAGTGTGTGTTCTAGTGTGTGCTCTAGCATGTGCTGTAGTGTGTGTTCTAGTGTGTGCTCTAGCATGTGCTGTAGTGTGTGTTCTAGTGTGTGCTCTAGCATGTGCTGTAGTGTGTGTTCTAGTGTGTGATCTAGCATGTGCTGTAGTGTGTGTTCTAGTGTGTGCTCTAGCGTGCTTTAACGTGTTCTAGCGTGTGATCTAGCAGGTGCATGCTGTATGATGTGCTCTAATGTGTGCTCTAGCATGTGCTGTAGTGTGTGTTCTAGTGTGTGTTCTAGCATGTGCTGTAGTGTGTGCTCTAGCATGTGCTGTAGTGTGTGCTCTAGTGTGTGCTCTAGCATGTGCTGTAGTGTGTGCTCTAGTGTGTGCTCTAGCATGTGCTGTAGTGTGTGCTCTAGCATGTGCTGTAGTGTGTGCTCTACCGTGTGATCTAGCATGTGCTGTAGTGTGTGCTCTAGCATGTGCTGTAGTGTGTGTTCTAGTGTGTGCTCTAGCGTGTGCTGTAGTGTGTGTTCTAGTGTGTGATCTAGCGTGTGCTGTAGTGTGTTCTAGTGTGTGCTCTAGCGTGTGCTGTAGTGTGTTCTAGTGTGTGCTCTAGCGTGTGCTGTAGTGTGTGTTCTAGTGTGTGCTCTAGCGTGTGCTGTAGTGTGTGTTCTAGTGTGTGATCTAGCGTGTGCTGTAGTGTGTTCTAGTGTGTGCTCTAGCGTGTGCTGTAGTGTGTTCTAGTGTGTGCTCTAGCGTGTGCTGTAGTGTGTTCTAGTGTGTGCTCTAGCATGTGCTGTAGTGTGTGTTCTAGTGTGTGCTCTCTAGCGTGTGCTGTAGTGTGTGTTCTAGTGTGTGATCTAGCGTGTGCTGTAGTGTGTTCTAGTGTGTGCTCTAGCGTGTGCTGTAGTGTGTTCTAGTGTGTGCTCTAGCATGTGCTGTAGTGTGTGTTCTAGTGTGTGCTCTAGCGTGTGCTGTAGTGTGTGTTCTAGTGTGTGATCTAGCGTGTGCTGTAGTGTGTTCTAGTGTGTGCTCTAGCGTGTGCTGTAGTGTGTGTTCTAGTGTGTGCTCTAGCGTGTGCTTTAACATGTGTTCCAGCGTGTGATCTAGCAGGTGCATGCTGTATGATGTGCTCTAATGTGTGATCTAGCATGTGCTGTAGTGTGTGTTCTAGTGTGTGATCTAGCATGTGCTGTAGTGTGTTCTAGTGTGTGATCTAGCATGTGCTGTAGTGTGTGTTCTAACATGTGATCTAGCGTGTGCTGTAGTGTGTGCTCTAGCATGTGCTGTAGTGTGTGTTCTAACATGTGATCTAGCGTGTGCTGTAGTGTGTGCTCTAGCATGTGCTGTAGTGTGTGCTCTAGTGTGTGATCTAGCATGTGCTGTAGTGTGTGTTCTAGTGTGTGATCTAGCATGTGCTGTAGTGTGTGTTCTAGTGTGTGATCTAGCATGTGCTGTAGTGTGTGTTCTAGTGTGTGATCTAGCATGTGCTGTAGTGTGTGTTCTAGTGTGTGATCTAGCATGTGCTGTAGTGTGTGTTCTAGTGTGTGATCTAGCATGTGCTGTAGTGTGTGTTCTAGTGTGTGATCTAGCATGTGCTGTAGTGTGTGTTCTAGTGTGTGCTCTAGCATGTGCTGTAGTGTGTGCTCTAGCATGTGCTGTAGTGTGTGTTCTAGTGTGTGATCTAGCATGAGCTGTAGTGTGTGCTCTAGCGTGTGCTGTAGTGTGTGCTCTAGCATGTGATCTAGCGTGTGATCTAGCGTGTGCTGTAGTGTGTGCTCTAGCGTGTGCTCTAGCGTGTGATCTAGCGTGTGATCTAATGTGTGATCTAGCATGTGCTGTACCACGTGCTTTAGCATGAGCAAATGTCTGATTGTAGTGCCGTGGGCTCTAGCATTGTGTTGTACTGTGTGCTCTAGCGCGTGTGCTCTAGCGCGTGTGCTCTAGCATGTGCTGTAGTGCGTGCTCTAGCATGTGCTGTAGTGCGTGCTCTAGCATGTGCTGTAGTGCGTGCTCTAGCATGTGCTCTAGCATGTGCTGTAGTGTGTGCTCTAGCATGTGCTGTAGTGTGTGCTCCAATGTGTGATCTAGCATGTGCTGTAGTGTGTGTTCTAGTGTGTGATCTAGCATGTGCTGTAGTGTGTGATCTAGCATGTGCTGTAGTGTGTGTTCTAACGTGTGATCTAGCATGTGCTGTAGTGTGTGTTCTAACGTGTGATCTAGCATGTGCTGTAGTGTGTGTTCTAGCATGTGCTGTAGCGTGTGCTCTAGCATGTGCTGTAGTGTGTGCTGTAGTGTGTGCTGTAGTGTGTGATCTAGCATGTGCTGTAGTGTGTGCTCTAGCATGTGCTGTAGCGTGTGCTGTAGTGTGTGCTGTAGTGTGTGCTGTAGTGTGTGATCTAGCATGTGCTGTAGTGTGTGCTCCAATGTGTGATCTAGCATGTGCTGTAGTGTGTGCTCCAATGTGTGATCTAGCATGTGCTGTAGTGTGTGCTCTAGCGTGTGTTCTAGCATGTGCTGTGGTGTGTGCTCCAATGTGTGATCTAGCATGTGCTGTAGTGTGTGCTCTAGCATGTGCTGTAGTGTGTGTTCTAGTGTGTTATCTAGCATGTGCTGTAGTGTGTGCTCTAGCATGTGCTGTAGTGTGTGCTCTAATGTGTGATCTAGCATGTGCTGTAGTGTGTGCTCCAATGTGTGATCTAGCATGTGCTGTAGTGTGTGCTCCAATGTGTGATCTAGCATGTGCTGTAGTGTGTGCTCTAGCATGTGCTGTAGTGTGTGCTCCAATGTGTGATCTAGCATGTGCTGTAGTGTGTGCTCTAGCATGTGCTGTAGTGTGTGCTCTAGCATGTGCTGTAGTGTGTGCTCCAATGTGTGCTCTAGCATGTGCTGTAGTGTGTGCTCTAGCATGTGCTGTAGTGTGTGCTCTAGCATGTGCTGTAGTGTGTGCTCTAGCATGTGCTGTAGTGTGTGTTCTAGTGTGTTATCTAGCATGTGCTGTAGTGTGTGCTCTAGCATGTGCTGTAGTGTGTGCTCTAATGTGTGATCTAGCATGTGCTGTAGTGTGTGCTCCAATGTGTGATCTAGCATGTGCTGTAGTGTGTGCTCCAATGTGTGATCTAGCATGTGCTGTAGTGTGTGCTCTAGCGTGTGATCTAGCATGTGCTGTAGTGTGTGTTCTAGTGTGTTATCTAGCATGTGCTGTAGTGTGTGCTCTAGCATGTGCTGTAGTGTGTGCTCTAGCATGTGCTGTAGTGTGTGCTCTAATGTGTGATCTAGCATGTGCTGTAGTGTGTGCTCCAATGTGTGATCTAGCATGTGCTGTAGTGTGTGCTCCAATGTGTGATCTAGCATGTGCTGTAGTGTGTGCTCTAGCGTGTGATCTAGCATGTGCTGTAGTGTGTGCTCCAATGTGTGATCTAGCATGTGCTGTAGTGTGTGCTCTAGCATGTGCTGTAGTGTGTGCTCTAGCATGTGCTGTAGTGTGTGCTCCAATGTGTGATCTAGCATGTGCTGTAGTGTGTGCTCTAGCGTGTGATCTAGCATGTGGGTGCTCTAATGTGTGATCTAGCATGTGCTGTGGTGTGTGCTCCAATGTGTGATCTAGCATGTGCTGTAGTGTGTGCTCTAGCATGTGCTGTAGTGTGTGTTCTAGTGTGTTATCTAGCATGTGCTGTAGTGTGTGCTCTAGCATGTGCTGTAGTGTGTGCTCCAATGTGTGATCTAGCATGTGCTGTAGTGTGTGCTCCAATGTGTGATCTAGCATGTGCTGTAGTGTGTGCTCTAGCGTGTGATCTAGCATGTGCTGTAGTGTGTGCTCTAGCGTGTGCTGTAGTGTGTGCTCCAATGTGTGATCTAGCATGTGCTGTAGTGTGTGCTCCAATGTGTGATCTAGCATGTGCTGTAGTGTGTGCTCCAATGTGTGATCTAGCATGTGCTGTAGTGTGTGCTCCAATGTGTGATCTAGCATGTGCTGTAGTGTGTGCTCCAATGTGTGATCTAGCATGTGCTGTAGTGTGTGCTCTAGCGTGTGATCTAGCATGTGCTGTAGTGTGTGCTCTAGCGTGTGATCTAGCATGTGCTGTAGTGTGTGCTCTAGCGTGTGATCTAGCATGTGCTGTAGTGTGTGCTCTAGCGTGTGATCTAGCATGTGCTGTAGTGTGTGCTCTAGCGTGTGATCTAGCATGTGCTGTAGTGTGTGCTCTAGCGTGTGATCTAGCATGTGCTGTAGTGTGTGCTCTAGCGTGTGATCTAGCATGTGCTGTAGTGTGTGCTCTAATGTGTGATCTAGCATGTGCTGTAGTGTGTGCTCTAATGTGTGATCTAGCATGTGCTGTAGTGTGTGCTCTAGTGTGTGATCTAGCATGTGCTGTAGTGTGTGTTCTAGTGTGTGCTGTAGTGTGTGCTCTAATATGTGATCTAGCATGTGCTGTAGTGTGTGTTCTAGTGTGTGATCTAGCAGGTGCTGTACCACGTGCTTTAGCATGATCAAATGTCTGATTGTAGTGCCGTGGGCTCTAGCATGTGTTGTACCGTGTGATCTAGCACGTAATGTACCATGTACTGACCTGTGTCTGACCCCTCTGGAAGAGAGCCGAGCCGTGGAGTGGCTTAAACACGTCCACCTCGCAGGAGATGTTGCGTAGAGACGTGAGATCTCTTCCATCACACCTGTCACATGACGCATGTGTTACTAGACTCACCAACATGAACATCAGCGCTTACATGAAGAGCTTGAGTATGACGGTTACCGTCTGTATTCCTGAAGAACCAGATTCCTGAAGATCTCTCTGGAGACACTGTTGAAGGCCTCCACCACCTCAAACGCCTCCGCCTGTGGAAACTTCTCTGCAGACATCACACAGCATGAGCGTTACACAGCGCAAACACACCAATTAGAACGGCTGATGAACGAGCGCGTCCGTCACACACCTCTGATCTGCTCCTCAGCCTCCAGACGGATCTTATTAATCGCTTCATCTCTGGATATCTGAGGAAACACACACGCACTTAATACCACATGAGATCAGACACGGTGCCGGTGTGACGCTGACACTCACCTTGTCATGTGTGAAGTCTGTGAATACAGCGTAGATCTTATCAGATGTCAACCTGAAGAGAAATCAGCCAATCAAACACTCACGTGTCATGAGGAACACATTTAGACTGGGGCTGGGTTGAAAATATAAATTTCTCAAGTTTAATTGATCCTCATTTTGATGATCTGAACTGTGAAGTGTGTCAATGCCCTAACAAACACAGCACAGTTTTATGGGTCAATGTTAAAGAAATTCCAGCTCATATTTCACCACCAAAATAAATAAATCACTGAGTCTCACTGTCGTGTGAAATCCACCATCTCCGTGGAGGCAGTGAAGAGTTTTGCAGGAGTGCGTTTGGTCACTTTCATCTCACGGCTCATCTGCTGAATGGCCTGAATGATCTGCTGCGTGTGTTTAACGCCCAGCTTCACCGCGTGACTGAAGTCCTGCTGTAGGATGTTCTCTGCCGCGGCCTCTATCATCACTACACACACACACAACCACCATCAGAACGGGAGCGTGGAGCATCGTGGGTAAATCTGAGCTGAAATCTCACCGACCCACTTGGCTGGACGGGGCTCCGGCGATCACGAGGTTCAGCGTGCTGCCGTTCATCTCTGAGCGAGTGGGGTTGACGATGAACTCTCCGTCCACCAGGCCGACGCGCACCGCACCTGAAACAAGCCGCAGTGGGAGCTTCACACACACACGCGCAGACACACACACTGCATTCACAAACACACCTGTACAAGTGGTGGACTCACCGATGGGGCCGTTCCAGGGAATATCAGACAGAGCCAAAGCCGCAGACGCTGGGAGACAATCAACAAGCATCAGACACCAACACGACACAACAAATTACAGATGCGTGAGTGCAGAGATATTCATACCTCCATTAATGGCCAGAACATCAGGGTCATTGACTCCATCAGCGGCTAGTATGTTACACAGCACCTTCAGCACAAACACACAGAGGGATGAGCACAAAACCTCACAGAACATCACTGAGTATCAGTGTTTGTGACTGTGGCGTTCAGTCAGTACAGCTACTGCACGAGAGATCAGATGAGCGTCACACCTGTGTGTCATAGAAGTATCCGGCGGGGAACAGCGGCCTGATGGAGCGATCTGCACAAACACAGCACACAGTGTCACCACAACACACAGGCAATGCATTACTGACTTGTGTGTGTGTGTTTTTGTGTGTGTGAGAGTGTGTGAGAGAGTGTGAGTGTGTGTATGTGAGAGTGAGTGAGTGTGTGTGTGTGTGTGTGTGTGTGTGTGTGTGTGTGTGTGTGTGTGTGTGTGTGAGTGAGTGAGTGAGTGTGAGCGTGAGTGTGAGCGTGAGTGTGAGAGTGTGTGTGAGTGAGCGAGCGTGTGAGTGTGAGTGTGAGTCTGACCGATCAGCCGGCTGGTCAGGATTTCGGAGTCTGTGCTGCCCAGCTCTCGTCTCAGGTAGTTGGTGGGGATTCGTCCTGCGGCCGCAGCTTTCTGCCTGTAATCCACCTGATGATCTCACAGAAAACACAGGCAGTGTGACGTGATTCACAGAGGCCACAAACACACTGTAAAGTTTCAGGAGTGACATCCGGATTTAAATACGGGACTGAATCCCATAAATGATTTTTCCGCGTGATTAAGCGTTCTGTAATTTGAACTAACCCATCATTGCCAGCGGTGTGGTGTTCTGTTCATGTCTGTTAGCCTGAGCTTCTCCTCTTATCATAAGTATTTCTGGGTTTGCTTCATAAAGCGATCACATTTACGCAGTTATTAAAGTGGGCAGGTGCAGGTTGTGATATTTTGGTCTTATTTTCAGTATAATGATTTTATTATTATTATTATATTATAGGCTTGTTCTTGCTGTTTTTTCTAGCAAGATCTGGCAACACGAATGAGTTGAGGCTTGTTCCTCTTTCCCTGTCACATGACTTTTGTCTTTGTTTTCTGTGCTGATTAATTCTGCAGAATAGATTTAAATAAGGTGTATTAAGAGTCCCAAGTCTGTGATACAACTGTGTATGTGGTAAACATGCTAGAACTGAGGCGTGTCTCACCACAAGAGGCATGAAGTAAGCGGTGGCCGGTTTGCTCTTGCTGACTGCTGTCACCATCACTGACGTCTCGCCAAACTGCAATCACAGAGACAGCGATCAGCAATGAACACACGTGCAACTGGACCCAGCACTCGCTCGCTCACCCTGACCACCGCAGACTCACTCTCACTCACCTCACCCTGACCACTGCAGACTCACTCACTCTCTCACTCACTCTCACCCTGACCACTGCAGACTCACTCACTCTCTCACTCACTCTCACCCTGACCACTGCAGACTCTCTCACTCTCTCACTCACTTACTCTCACCCTGACCACTGCAGACTCACTCACTCACTCTCACCCTGTCCACTGCAGACTCACTCACTCACTCTCACCCTGTCCACTGCAGACTCACTCACTCTGAACACTGCAGACTCACTCACTCACTCACTCATCCTAACCACTGCAGACTCACTCACTCACTCAGACCACTGCAAACTCACTCACTCACTCATCCTGATCACTGCAGACTCACTCACTCACTCACTCATCCTGACCACTGCAGACTCACTCACTCACTCACTCATCCTGACCACTGCAGACTCACTCACTCACTCACTCATCCTGACCACTGCAGACTCACTCACTCACTCACTCATCCTGACCACTGCAGACTCACTCACTCACTCATCCTGACCACTGCAGACTCACTCACTCACTCATCCTGACCACTGCAGACTCACTCACTGCAGACTCACTCACTCACTCATCCTGACCACTGCAGACTCACTCACTCACTCATCCTGACCACTGCAGACTCACTCACTCACTCACTCATCCTGACCACTGCAGACTCACTCACTCACTCACTCACCCTGACCACTGCAGACTCACTCACTCTCTCACTCACTCACCCTGACCACTACAGACTCACTTACTCACTCTCTCACTCACCCTGACCACTGCAGACTCACTCACTCTCTCACTCTCTCACCCTGACCACCGCAGACTCACTCACTCTCTCACCCTGACCACCGCAGACTCACTCACTCACTCTCTCACTCACTCACCCTGACCACCGCAGACTCACCTCACTCTCTCTCACTCACCCTGACCACCGCAGACTCACTCTCACTCACTCACCTCACCCTAACCACCTCAGACTCACTCTCACTCACCTCACCCTGACCACTGCAGACTCACTCACTCTCTCACTCACTCTCACCACTGCAGACTCACTCACTCTCTCACTCACTCTCACCCTGACCACTGCAGACTCACTCACTCTCTCACTCACTCTCACCCTGACCACTGCAGACTCACTCACTCACTCACTCTCACCCTGTCCACTGCAGACTCACTCACTCTCTCACTCTCACCCTGACCACTGCAGACTCACTCACTCACTCACTCATCCTAACCACTGCAGACTCACTCACTCACTCAGACCACTGCAAACTCACTCACTCACTCACTCACTCATCCTGATCACTGCAGACTCACTCACTCACTCACTCACTCACTCACTCACTCATCCTGACCACTGCAGACTCACTCACTCCCACTCATCCTGACCACTGCAGACTCACACTCACTCACTCCTCACTCACCCTGACCACTGCAGACTCACTCACTCACTCACTCACTCACTCATCCTGACCACTGCAGACTCACTCACTCACTCTCACTCATCCTGACCACTGCAGACTCACTCACTCACTCACTCACTCACTCATCCTGACCACTGCAGACTCACTCACTCACTCATCCTGACCACTGCAGACTCACTCACTCCACTCACTCATCCTGACCACTGCAGACTCACTCCTCACTCATCCTGACCACTGCAGACTCACTCACTCACTCACTCACTCATCCTGACCACTGCAGACTCACTCACTCACTCACTCACTCACTCATCCTGACCACTGCAGACTCACTCACTCACTCACTCACTCATCCTGACCACTGCAGACTCACTCACTCACTCACTCACTCACTCACTCATCCTGACCACTGCAGACTCACTCCACCACTCACTCACTCATCCTGACCACTGCAGACTCACTCACTCACTCACTCACTCACTCACTCATCCTGACCACTGCAGACTCACTCACTCCTGACCACTCACTCACTCATCCTGACCACTGCAGACTCACTCACTCACTCACTCACTCATCCTGACCACTGCAGACTCACTCACTCACTCACTCACTCATCCTGACCACTGCAGACTCACTCACTCACTCACTCATCCTGACCACTGCACTCACTAACTCACCCTGACCACTGCAGACGCACTCACTCTCTCACTCTCACCCTGACCACTGCAGACTCACTCACTCACTCACTAAATCATCCTGACCACTGCAGACTCACTCACTCTCTCACTCACTCACCCTGACCACTGCAGACTCACTCACTCTCTCACTCCTCACCCCTGACCACTGCAGACTCACTCACTCTCTCACTCACTCACCCTGACCACTGCAGACTCACTCACTCACTCACTCTGACCACTGCAGACTCACTCCTCCACTCACTCTGACCACTGCAGACTCACTCACTCACTCACCTGACCACTGCAGACTCACTCACTCCTCACCCCTGACCACTGCAGACTCACTCCACTCACTCACCCCTGACCACTGCAGACTCACTCACTCACTCACCCTGACCACTGCAGACTCACTCACTCACTCACCTGACCACTGCAGACTCACTCACTCATCCTGACCACTGCAGACTCACTCACTCATCCTGACCACTGCAGACTCACTCACTCATCCTGACCACTGCAGACTCACTCACTCATCCTGACCACTGCAGACTCACTCACTCACTCACCCTGACCACTGCAGACTCACTCACTCACTCACCCTGACCACTGCAGACTCACTCACTCACTCACCCTGACCACTGCAGACTCACTCACTCACTCACCCTGACCACTGCAGACTCACTCACTCACTCACTCACTCACCCTGACCACTGCAGACTCACTCACTCACTCTGACCACTGCAGACTCACTCACTCACTCTGACCACTGCAGACTCACTCACTCACTCACTCACTCACTCACTCACTCACTCACTCACTCACTCACTCACCCTGACCACTGCAGATTCACTCACTCACCCTGACCACTGCAGACGCACTCACTCACTCACTCACTCACTCTGACCACTGCAGACTCACTCACTCACTCAGACCACTGCAGACTCACTCACTCACTCAGACCACTGCAGACTCACTCACTCACTCAGACCACTGCAGACTCACTCACTCACTCAGACCACTGCAGACTCACTCACTCACTCAGACCACTGCAGACTCACTCACTCACTCAGACCACTGCAGACTCACTCACTCACTCACTCAGACCACTGCAGACTCACTCACTCACTCAGACCACTGCAGACTCACTCACTCACTCCGACCACTGCAGACTCACTCACTCACTCACTCACTCACCACTGCAGACTCACTCACTCACTCACTCACTCACCACTGCAGACTCACTCACTCACCCTGACCACTGCAGACTCACTCACTCACTCACTCTGACCACTGCAGACTCACTCACTCACTCACTCACTCTGACCACTGCAGACTCACTCACTCACTCTGACCACTGCAGACTCACTCACTCACTCTGACCACTGCAGACTCACTCACTCACTCACTCACTCACTCTGACCACTGCAGACTCACTCACTCACTCACTCTGACCACTGCAGACTCACTCACTCACTCACTCACTGACCACTGCAGACTCACTCACTCACTCACTCACTCTGACCACTGCAGACTCACTCACTCACTCACTCACTCACTCACTCTGACCACTGCAGACTCACTCACTCACTCACTCACTCTGACCACTGCAGACTCACTCACTCACTCACTCATCCTGACCACTGCAGACTCACTCACTCTCTCACTCACTCATCCTGACCACTGCAGACTCACTCACTCTCTCACTCACTCATCCTGACCACTGCAGACTCACTCACTCTCTCACTCACTCACTCACTCTGACCACTGCAGACTCACTCACTCACTCATCCTGACCACTGCAGACTCACTCACTCACTCATCCTGACCACTGCAGACTCACTCACTCTCTCACTCACTCACTCTGACCACTGCAGA
Source organism: Paracanthobrama guichenoti (assembly GCA_018749465.1). Classification (NCBI taxonomy): domain Eukaryota; kingdom Metazoa; phylum Chordata; class Actinopteri; order Cypriniformes; family Gobionidae; genus Paracanthobrama; species Paracanthobrama guichenoti. The sequence continues at coordinate 5,931,103 of CM031955.1, forward strand.
CTCACTCACTCACTCTGACCACTGCAGACTCACTGACTCACTCACCCTGACCACTGCAGACTCACTCACTCACTCACCTGACCCTGACTGCAGACTCACTCCACTCACTCCACCCTGACCACTGCAGACTCACTCACTCACTCCACTCACCTGACCACTGCAGACTCACTCACTCACTCACTCACCCTGACCACTGCAGACTCACTCACTCACCCTGACCACTGCAGACTCACTCACTCACTCACTCACTCACCCTGACCACTGCAGACTCACTCACTCACTCACTCACCCCTGACCACTGCAGACTCACTCACTCACTCACTCACTCACCCTGACCACTGCAGACTCACTCACTCACTCACCCACCCTGACCACTGCAGACTCACTCACTCACTCACTCACTCACCCTGACCACTGCAGACTCACTCACTCACTCACTCACCCTGACCACTGCAGACTCACTCACTCACCACCCTGACCACTGCAGACTCACCCTGACCACTGCAGACTCACTCCACTCACTCACCACTGACCACTGCAGACTCACTCACTCACTCACTCACTCACCCTGACCACTGCAGACTCACTCCCACCACTCACTCACCCTGACCACTGCAGACTCACTCACTCACTCCACTCACCACCCTGACCACTGCAGACTCACTCACTCACCCTGACCACTGCAGACTCACTCGCTCACCCTGACCACTGCAGACTCACTCACTCACCCTGACCACTGCAGACTCACTCACTCACCTGACCACTGCAGACTCACTCCTCACCACCTGACCACTGCAGACTCACTCACTCACTCCCACTGCAGACCACTGCAGACTCACTCACTCACTCACTCCTGACCACTGCAGACTCACTCACTCACTCACTCCTCACCCTGACCACTGCAGACTCACTCCTCACTCACTCACCTGACCACTGCAGACAGACTCACTCACTCACTCACTCACTCCACTCAGACTCACTCACTCACTCACTCACTGACCACCCTGACTCACTCCTCTCACTCACTCACCCTGACCACTGCAGACTCACTCACTCACTCACTCACCCTGACCACTGCAGACTCACTCACTCACTCACCTGACCACCTCACTCACCCTGACCACTGCAGACTCACTCACTCACCCTGACCACTGCAGACTCACTCACTCACCCTGACCACTGCAGACTCACTCACTCCACACCCTGACCACTGCAGACTCACTCACACTCACTCCACTCACCTGACCACTGCAGACGCACTCACTCACTCACTCACCTTGACCACTGCAGACGCACTCACTCACTCACTCACCTTGACCACTGCAGACGCACTCTCACTCACTCACTCACTCACTCAGACCACTGCAGACTCACTCACTCACTCACTCACTCACCCTGACCACTGCAGACTCACTCACTCACCCTGACCACTGCAGACTCACTCACTCACCCTGACCACTGCAGACGCACTCTCACTCACTCACTCACCCTGACCACTGCAGACGCACTCTCACTCACTCACTCACCCTGACCACTGCAGACGCACTCACTCACTCACTCACCCTGACCACTGCAGACGCACTCTCACTCACTCACTCACTCACTCACTCACTCACTCACTCACTCACTCACTCCTCACTCACTCCTCTCACTCACTCACTCACTCACCCTGACCACTGCAGACTCACTCACTCACTCACTCACTCATCCTGACCACTGCAGACTCACTCACTCACTCACTCACCTGACCACTGCAGACTCACTCACTCACTCACTCACCCTGACCACTGCAGACTCACTCACTCACTCACTCATCCTGACCACTGCAGACTCACTCACTCCACTCCACTCATCCTGACCACTGCAGACTCACTCACTCACCCACTCATCCTGACCACTGCAGACTCACTCCTCTCACTCACCACCCTGACCACTGCAGACTCCACTCACTCACTCCTCATCCTGACCACTGCAGACTCACTCACTCACTCACTCACTCACTCACCACTCAGACTCACTCACCACTCACTCCTGACCACACAGACCACTGCAGACTCACTCACTCACTCACCCTGACCACTGCAGACTCACTCACTCACTCACTCACTCACTCACTCACTCTGACCACTGCAGACTCACTCACTCACTCACTCATCCTGACCACTGCAGACTCACTCACTCACTCACTCACTCACTCACTCACTCACTCACTCACTCATCCTGACCACTGCAGACTCACTCACTCCTCTCTCACCTGACCACTGCAGACTCACTCCTCACTCACTCACTCACTCTGACCACTGCAGACTCACTCACCCTGACCACTGCAGACTCACTCACTCACCCTGACCACTGCAGACTCACTCACTCACCCTGACCACTGCAGACGCACTCTCACTCACTCACTCACTCACCTGACCACTGCAGACTCACTCCTCACTCACCCTGACCACTGCAGACTCACTCACTCCTGACCACTGACCACTCACTCCTGACCACTGCACCTCACTCACTCACTCACTCTGCACTCACCACTCCTGACCACTGCAGACTCACTCACTCACTCACTCACTCACCCTGACCACTGCAGACTCACTCACTCACTCACCCTGACCACTGCAGACTCACTCACTCACCTGACCACTGCAGACGCACTCACTCACTCACTCACTCACTCACCCTGACCACTGCAGACGCACTCTCACTCACTCACTCACCCTGACCACTGCAGACTCACTCCTCTCACTCACTCCACTCACCCTGACCACTGCACTGCACTCACTCACTCTCACTCACTCACTCTGACCACTGCAGACTCACTCACTCCTCACCCTGACCACTGCAGACTCACTCCACTCACTCACTCACTCCACCCTGACCACTGCAGACTCACTCACTCACTCACTCCTCACCACTCCACCCTGACCACTGCAGACTCACTCACTCACTCATCCTGACCACTGCAGACTCACTCACTCACTCACTCACTCACCACTGCAGACCACTGCAGACTCTCACTCACTCACTCTCACTCACCCTGACCACTGCAGACTCACTCACTCACTCACCTCACCACCTGACCACTGCAGACTCACTCACTCACTCCACTCCACTCACCCTGACCACTGCAGACTCACTCACTCACTCCTCACTCACCCTGACCACTGCAGACTCACTCACTCACTCACTCCACCTCCACTGCAGACTCACTGCTCAGACTCACTCACCACTCACTGACCACTGCAGACTCACTCACTCACTCACCCCTGACCACTGCAGACTCACTCACTCCACTCACTCACTCACTCACTGCACTGCTCACCACTCACTCCACCACTCACCACTCACCACTGCAGACTCCACTCACTCCACTCACCCTGACCACTGCAGACTCACTCACTCCACACTCCACCCTGACCACTGCAGACCACTGCAGACTCCACTCACTCCTCCTCACTCATGACCACTGCAGACTCACTCACTCCTCACTCACTCACTCACCCTGACCACTGCAGACTCACTCACTCACTCCTCCACTCACTCACTCACCATGACCACTGCAGACTCACTCACTCACTCACTCACTCATCCTGACCACTGCAGACTCACTCACTCACTCACTCCCACTCCACCTGCAGACTCACTGCTCACTCACTCACTCCACTCCTCACTCACCACTCACCACTGCAGACTCACTCACTCACTCCTCACTCACCCTGACCACTGCAGACTCACTCACTCCTCCTCACCACTGACCACTGCAGACTCACTCACTCACTGACCACTGCAGACTCACTCACTCACTCACCCTGACCACTGCAGACTCACTCCTCCTCACTCACTCATCCTGACCACTGCAGACTCACTCACTCCTCCACCACCTGACCACTGCAGACTCACTCACACTCACTCACTCACTCACTGACCACTGCATCCTGACCACTGCAGACTCACTCACTCCACTCACCCTGACCACTGCAGACTCACTCACTCACTCACCACACACCTGACCACTGCAGACCACTCACTCACTCACTCACTCATCCTCCACTGCAGACTCACTCACTCACTCCACTCACTCACTCACTCCTCCACTGCTCCACTCACTCACTCACTCACTCCACTCACCACCCTGACCACTGCAGACTCACTCACTCACTCACCATCCTGACCACTGCAGACTCACTCACTCACTCACTCCTGACCACTGCAGACTCTGCAGACCACACTCACTCCTCCCTCCACCACCCTGACCACTGCAGACTCACTCACTCACTCCACTCACCCACTGACCACTGCACCCACTCACCTCACTCCTCACTCACTCCACCCTGACCACTGCAGACTCACTCCACCCTCCACTCACTCACTCACTCACCTGACCACTGCAGACTCACTCACTCACTCCACTCACCCTGACCACTGCAGACTCACTCCACTCACTCACCACCCTGACCACTGCAGACTCACTCACTCACTCACTCACTCACTCACTCACTCATCCTGACCACTGCAGACTCACTCACTCACTCACTCACCTGACCACTGCAGACTCACTCCTCCACTCACTCATCACTGACCACTGCAGACTCACTCACTCACTCACTCACTCACCCTGACCACTGCAGACTCACTCACTCCTCTCACTCACTCATCCTGACCACTGCAGACTCACTCACTCACCTCTCACTCATCCTGACCACTGCAGACTCACTCACTCACTCACTCACTCACCACTGCAGACTCACTCCTCACTCCACTCACCCACTGACTCACTGCACTCACTCACTCCTCCACTCACTCCTCACTCACTCTGACTCACCCTGACCACTGCAGACTCACTCACTCACTCACCTCACTCATCCTGACCACTGCAGACTCACTCACTCACTCACTCACCCTGACCACTGCAGACTCACTCACTCACTCACTCACTCATCCTGACCACTGCAGACTCACTCACTCTCCACTCACTCACTCATCCTGACCACTGCAGACTCACTCACTCACTCACACTCACTCACCCTGACCACTGCAGACTCACTCCACTCACTCACTCACTCACCACCCTGACCACTGCCTCACTCACTCACTCACTCACTCACCCTGACCACTGCAGACTCACTCACTCACTCACTCACCCTGACCACTGCAGACTCACTCACTCACTCACTCACTCACTGCACCACTCCACTCACTCACTCTCCTCACTCCACCTGACCACTGCAGACTCACTCACTCACTGACCACTGCAGACTCACTCCACTACCCCACCTCACCACTGCAGACTGCACTCTCACTCACTCACTCACCACCCTGACCACTGCAGACTCACTCACTCACTCACTCACTCATCCTGACCACTGCAGACTCACCACACTCACTCACACCCTGACCACTGCAGACTCACTCACTCACTCTCACTCCACCTGACCACTGCTCACTCCTCTCACTCCACTCCACTCAGACTCACCCACCTGACCTGCAGACTCACTCCTCACTCCTCCACTGCAGACTCACTCACTCACTCACTCACTCACCTCACCACTGCACTCTCTCACTCACTCACCACTCAGACTCCACTCACCTGACCACTGCAGACTCACTCACTCCTCACCTGACTCATCCCACTGCACTGCAGACTCACTCACTCACCACCCTGACCACTGCAGACTCACTCACTCACTCACTCACCTGACCACTGCAGACTCACTCACTCACCACCCTGACCACTGCAGACTCACTCTCACTCACTCCCACCCTGACCACTCTCTCACTCACTCCACCACCTGACACTCCACTCACTCACTCCACTCACTCACTCCACTCACTGCACCACTGCAGACTCACTCACTCCACCACCCACCCTGACCACTGCAGACTCACTCACTCACTCACCACCTGACCACTGCAGACTCACTCCACTCTCACCCTGACCACTGCAGACTCACTCACTCACCCACCCTGACCACTGCAGACTCACTCACTCACCCACCCTGACCACTGCAGACTCACTCACTCACTCACTCACTCACCCTGACCACTGCAGACTCACTCACTCACCACTCACTCACCCCTGACCACTGCAGACTCACTCACCACTCACTCACCACTCACCTTGACCACTGCAGACTCACTCACTCACTCTGACCACCACTCACTCACTCACCCCTGACCACTGCAGACTCACTCCTCACTCACTCACTCACCTGACCACTGCAGACTCACTCACTCACTCACTCACCCACCCTGACCACTGCAGACTCACTCACTCTCCTCCACCTGACCACTGCAGACTGCTCACACTCACACTCACACTCACTCACCCTGACCACTGCAGACTCACTCACACACTCACTCACTCACTCACTCACTCACCCTGACCACTGCAGACTCACTCACTCACTCACTCACTCACCCTGACCACTGCAGACTCACTCACTCACTCACTCCACCTGACCACTGCAGACTCACCTCACTCACTCACTCACCCCTGACCACTGCAGACTCACTCACTCACTCACTCCCACCTGACCACTGCAGACTCACTCACTCACTCACTCACCACACCTGACCACTGCAGACTCACTCCACCACTCACTCCTCCTGACCACTGCAGACTCACTCCACTCCTCCACTCCACACCCTGACCACTGCAGACTCACTCACTCACTCACCACCTGACCACTGCAGACTCACTCACTCACTCACTCACCCTGACCACTGCAGACTGACTCACACACACTCACTCACTCACTCACCCTGACCACTGAAGACTGACTCACACTCACTCACTCTCTGCTCACTCACTCCTGACCACTGCAGACTCACTCCTCACTCACTCACCCTGACCACTGCAGACTCACTCCACTCACTCACTCACCTGACCACTGCAGACTCACTCCACTCACTCACTCACTCACCCTCATGACCACTGCAGACTCACTCACTCACTCGCTCACCCTGACCACTGCAGACTCACTCACCACCACTCACCCCTGACCACTGCAGACTCACTCACTCACTCTCACCTGACCACTGCAGACTCACTCCACTCACTCACTCACTCACTGACCACTGCAGACTCACTCACTCACTCACACTCACTCCACCTGACCACTGCAGACTCACTCACTCACTCACCCTGACCACTGCAGACTCACTCACTCACTCACCCTGACCACTGCAGACTGACTCACACACACTCACTCACTCCTCACTCACTCACTCACCCTGACCACTGCAGACTCACTCACACACTCACTCACTCACTCACTCACTCACTCACTCACTCCCTGACCACTGCAGACTCACTCACTCACTCACATCCTGACCACTGCAGACTCACACACACTCACTCCACTGCAGACTCACTCCTCCTCACCACTCACAGACTCACTCACTGCAGACTCACTCCACTCACTCACCCTGACCACTGCAGACTCACTCACTCACTCACCCTGACCACTGCAGACTCACTCACTCACTCACTCACTGACCACTGCAGACTCACTCACTCACTCACTCACTCGCTCACCCTGACCACTGCAGACTCACTCACTCACTCACTCACTCGCTCACCCTGACCACTGCAGACTCACTCACTCACTCACTCACTCACCTGACCACTGCACTCACTCACTCACTCACTCACCCTGACCACTGCAGACTCACTCGCTCACCCTGACCACTGCAGACTCACTCACTCACCACACTGACCACTGCACTCACTCACTCACTCACTCACCTGACCACTGCAGACTCACTCTCACTCACCTGACCACTGCAGACTCACTCGCTCACCCTGACCACTGCAGACTCACTCGCTCACTCCTGACCACCCAGACTCACTCACTCACTCACCACTGACCACTGCAGACTCACTCACTCACCTGACCACTGCAGACCTCACTCACTCACCTCCTCTGACCACTGCAGACTCACTCCTCACTCACTCACCACTCACTCACTCAGACTCACTCACTCCTCCTCACCCTGACCACTGCAGACTCACTCACTCACTCACTCCACCCTGACCACTGCAGACTCACTCACTCCTCACCCCTGACCACTGCAGACTCACTCCACTCACTCACCACCCTGACCACTGCAGACTCACTCACTCCTCACCTGACCACTGCAGACTCACTCACTCACTCACTCTGACCACTGCAGACTCACTCACTCACTCACCTGACCACTGCAGACTCACTCCTCCTCACCTGACCACTGCAGACTCACTCCTCACCACTGACCACTGCAGACTCACTCCTCACTCCACCCTGACCACTGCAGACTCACTCCACTCACCCTGACCACTGCAGACTCACTCACTCACTCCTGACCACTGCAGACTCACTCTCACCACTCTGCACCTCACCCTGACCACTGCAGACTCACTCACACTCCTCACTCACTCACTCACCCTGACCACTGCAGACGCACTCACTCACTCACTCACCTTGACCACTGCAGACGCACTCACTCACTCACTCACTCACTCACTCAGACCACTGCAGACTCACTCCTCCACTCACCCTGACCACTGCAGACTCACTCACTCACTCACCCTGACCACTGCAGACTCACTCACTCACTCACCCTGACCACTGCAGACTGACTCACACACACTCACTCACTCACCCTGACCACTGCAGACTCACTCACACACACTCACTCACTCACTCACTCCCTGACCACTGCAGACTCACTCACTCACTCACTCACTCACTCACCCTGACCACTGCAGACTCACTCACTCACTCACTCACTCACCACTGACTGACTGCAGACTCACTCACTCACTCACTCCTCACCCTGACCACTGCAGACTCACTCACTCACTCACTCCACCACACTGACCACTGCAGACTCCACTCCTCCCACTCACCCTGACCACTGCAGACTCACTCACTCACTCACTCACCCCTGACCACTGCAGACTCACTCACTCACTCCTGACACCTGACCACTGCAGACTCACTCTCACTCACCACTCCACCTGACCACTGCAGACTCACTCACTCTCACTCACTCACCCTGACCACTGCAGACTCACTCACTCACTCACTCACCTGACCACTGCAGACTCACTCACTCACTCACTCACCCTGACCACTGCAGACTCACTCCTCCACCACTCACCCTGACCACTGCAGACTCACTCACTCACTCCACTCACTCCACCTGACCACTGAAGACTCACTCACACACTCACTCGCCCTCCACTGCTGGCTCACTCACTCACTCACTCAGACCACTGCAGACTCCTCCACTCCTCACCCACTGACCACTGCAGACTCACTCACTCACTCACTCCTCCCCACTCGACTCACTCACTCCTCACTGGACTCACTCACCCTCACCACTGCTGACCACTGCACTCCACTCACTCACTCACTCCACCTGACCACTGCAGACTCTCACTCACTCACTCACTCACTGACCACTGCAGACTCACTCACTCACTCAGCTCACTCCTGACCACTGCCTGACTCCAGACTCACTCACTCCTCACTCGCTCACTCTGACCACTGCAGACTCACTCACTCACTCACTCACTCTGACCACTGCAGACTCACTCACTCACTCACTCACCCTGACCACTGCAGACTCACTCCACTCCTCACCCTGACCACTGCAGACTCACTCACTCACTCCACTCACCCCTGACCACTGCAGACTCACTCACTCACTCACTCCTGACCACTGCACTCCTCCACACCTGACCACTGCAGACTCACTCACACTCACTCACCCCTGACCACTGCAGACTCACTCACTCACTCACTCACCTGACCACTGCAGACTCACTCACTCACTCACTCACCTCACCCCTGACCACTGCAGACTCACTCACTCACTCCACCACACCCTGACCACTGCACTCACTGACTCACACACACTCACTCACTCCTCACCTGACCACTGCAGACTCACTCACACACACTGCACTCGCTCACCACTCACTCACTCCACTCCTCACCCTGACCACTGCAGACTCACTCACTCACCTGACCACTGCAGACTCACTCACTCACTCACCTGACCACTGCAGACTCACTCACTCACTCGCCTCTCAGACTCACTCACTCACCCTGACCACTGCAGACTCACTCCACCTCACCACCACTCACCCCTGACCACTGCAGACTCACTCCTCCACTCACCACTCACTCGCTCACCCCTGACCACTGCAGACTCACTCACTCACTCACTCACTCACTCGCTCACCCTGACCACTGCAGACTCACTCCTCCCACTCACTCACTCACTCCACTCTCACTCCACCAGACCACTGCAGACTCCACTCGCTCACCCTGACCACTGCAGACTCACTCACTCACTCACTCACTCGCTCACCCTGACCACTGCAGACTGACTCACACACACTCACTCACTCACTCACCCTGACCACTGCAGACTGACTCACACACACTCGCTCACTCACTCCTGACCACTCCTGACTCCTCCTCTCCACTCACCCCCACTGACCACTGCAGACTCACTCACTCACCCTGACCACTGCAGACTCACTTTCCACTCTCACTCGCTCACTCACCACTGCCCACCCTGACCACTGCAGACTCACTCGCCCACCCTGACCACTGCAGACTCACTCGCCCACCCTGACCACTGCAGACTCACTCGCCCACCCCTGACCACTGCAGACTCACTCGCCACACCTGACCACTGCAGACTCACTCACTCACCCACCCTGACCACTGCAGACTCACTTTCCCACCCTGACTGACCACTGCAGACTCACTCGCCCACCCTGACCACTGCAGACTCACTCGCCCACCCTGACCACTGCAGACTCACTCGCCCACCCTGACCACTGCAGACTCACTCGCTCACCCTGACCACTGCAGACTCACTCGCCCACCTGACCACTGCAGACTCACTCACCCACTCACCCTGACCACTGCAGACTCACTGCCCTGACCACTGCAGACTCACTCACCACACCTGACCACTGCAGACTCACTCGCCCACCACCTGACCACTGCAGACTCACTCACGCCACCCTGACCACTGCAGACTCACTCGCCCACCCTGACCACTGCAGACTCACTCGCTCACCCTGACCACTGCAGACTCACTCGCCCACCTGACCACTGCAGACTCACTCGCCCACCCCTGACCACTGCAGACTCACTGACCTGACCACTGCCCTGACCACTCACACCAGACTCACTCACCCACCCTGACCACTGCACTGACTCACTCACCCTCACCCTGACCACTGCAGACACCTCTCCACCTGACCACTCACTCACTCACTCACTCGCTCACCCTGACCACTGCAGACTCACTCACTCACTCACTCACTCACTCTCACTCACTCACTCACCACCCACTCACTCACTCCACTCACTCACTCCACTCACTCTCACTCACTCCACTCCTCACCACTGCACTCCTCACTCCTCCACCTCACTCCTCACCTCCTCACTCCTCCACTCACTCACTCACCCTGACCACTGCAGACTCACTCACTCACTCACTCACTCACCTGACCACTCAGACTCACTCACTCACTTCACTCACTCACCCCTGACCACTGCAGACTCACTCCACACTCACTCACTCACTCACTCACCCTGACCACTGCAGACTCACTCACCACTCACTCACTCACATCCTGACCACTGACCACTGCAGACTCACTCCACTCACTCACTCACTCACCTCACTCACTCACCTGACCACTGCAGACTCACTGCAGACTCACTCACTCACTCCACCTGCAGACCACTGCAGACTCACTCACTCACTCACCACCCACTGACCACCACTGCCCTGAGACTGCACTCTCACTCACACCTCACTCTCACTCGCTCACTCCTGACCACTGCAGACTGACCACTGCAGACTCACTCACTCACCACCGCTCACCCTGACCACTGCAGACTCTCACTCACTCACTCACTCACTCCCTGACTCACTCACCCTGACTCCTGCACTCACTCACCCTGACCACTCACCACTCACTTCGCTCTCACTCACCTGACCACTGCACTGCACTCACTCACTCTCCACTGCACCCACTCCACTGACCACTGCCACTGACTCACTCACTCACTCACTCGCCACCCTGACCACACTGGACTGACTCACACACACTCACTCACTCCTCCTCCACTGCTCACTCACTCCTCACTCACTCACACTGCAGACTCACTCACTCACTCACCTGACCACTGCAGACTCACTGCACACCTCACTCACTCACTCATCACTCACTCACTCACCCTGACCACTGCAGACTCACTCACTCACCCTGACCACTGCAGACTCACACACTCACCACTCACTCACTCACTCACTCACCACTCCCCTGACCACTGCAGACTCTCACTCACTCACCCTGACCACTGCAGACTCACTCCACCACTCACTCCACTGCAGACTCACTGACCACTGCACTCCTCACTCCACTCTCACTCACTCCTCACTCACTCTGCACCCACTCACTCGCTCACCCTGACCACTGCAGACTCTCACTCCTCCACTCACACCTGACCACTGCAGACTCACTCGCTCTCTCTGACTCACTGACAGACTCTCACTCACCCTGACCACTGCAGACTCACTCGCTCACTGACCACTGCCTCACTCCTGACCACTGCAGACTCACTCACTCACCCTGACCACTGCAGACTCACTCGCTCACCCTGACCACTGCAGACTCACTCGCTCACCCTGACCACTGCAGACTCACTCGCTCACCCTGACCACTGCAGACTCACTCACTGCACTCCACTCACTCACCTGACCACTGCAGACTCACTGCTGACCACCACTGCAGACTCACTCACTCATCCTGACCACTGCAGACTCACTCATCCTGACCACTGCACTCACTCGACCTGACCACTGCAGACTCCACTCATCTCCACTGCAGACTCACTCACTCACCCTGACCACTGCAGACTCACTGCAGACTCACTCACTCACCCTGACCACTGCAGACTCACTCACTCACTCACTCACTCTGACCACTGCAGACTCACTCACTCACCCTGACCACTGCAGACTCACTCACTCACCCTGACCACTGCAGACTCACTCACTCACCCTGACCACTGCAGACTCACTCACTCACCCTGACCACTGCAGACGCACTGCTCACTCACTCACTCACCTGACCACTGCACTCACTCACTCACTCACTCCCACCCCTGACCACTGCAGACTCACTCACTCACCCTGACCACCCTGCAGACTCACTCACCACCCTGACCACTGCAGACTCACTCCACTCACCCTGACCACTGCAGACTCCACTCACACTCACCCCTGACTGACCACTGCAGACTCACTCCACCACTCACCTGACCACTGCAGACTCACTCACTCACTCCACCACCTGACCACTGCAGACTCACTCACTCACTCCTCCCACTGCAGACTCACTCCTCACCTGACCACTGCAGACTCACTCACTCACTCTGACCACTGCAGACTCACTCACTCATCCTGACCACTGCAGACTCACTCACTCATCCTGACCACTGCAGACTCACTCACTCATCCTGACCACTGCAGACTCACTCACTCACTCACTCCCTGACCACTGCAGACTCACTCACCCTGACCACTCACTCACTCACTCACTCTCACCCTGACCACTGCAGACTCACTCACTCACTCACTCTCACCCTGACCACTGCACAGCCGTCAGCAAAGCGCGCCAGCTTCCCCGTTGAGATCTCCAGCCTCCTGCACACACACACAGTAAAATATTTTAAAATTAGTTTTCAAAGTTGTGCATGAAACAATGACTATAGGAGTACATTTTACAAAAAACCACTGCACCACTGCAAACTCACTCACTCACTCACCCTGACCACTGCAGACTCACTCACCACTCACACACAAACATATACACATATATATATATATATATACACACATATACACACACACACAATTAAGATTAAACTAAGTAACTAAATAAATAAATATATAAAAATATTTTCTATTTAAATAAATAATAATTTAATAGTTCTACAGTACTAAAGTGAGTAGAAAAACAATATATGTAATGTAATAGAAACCAAATATTTTACACATTTATAATATTAATTTCTGACAGTATTAATTGGGTTCCAATACATGAAACTGTATAGCCCTTCCTCTCACCTGTCCCCTAAACTCACAGCCACAGTCCGCTCATGGAAGCCTCTGACAGCAGCGAGCCGAACCCAGCCGAGCCGAGCCTTCATCACACACCTCATCATCACACTCATCCTACTGACACACACAGCACACAGCGATATTCATGACACACACGCATGCAGCGGGCACTGGGCCGCCATGACAGCGACACTGATGAACTCTCGCGAGAAGAGACGACCGCTGCGATTCAAAATAAAAGTCACCCAGCGCGAGTTTGTGTGTTTTAAATACCTTTTCGGTCACATCAGGTCTAAACAGTGATAACCTTGACAATAACAATTGCTAAAGATGGAAATATCAAAACACACATACACTGGCCCTATCCATGTTTCACTGTATGGACATTTACTAATCAAGTCTCTCAGGCTTTATAGGAAGCTCAATAAGAGCTTTTAACAGCTTTTGACATCATCCTTTTTTCTCTAATGGACCCCTAGCACTCCCTTGTGGCCCCTGAGGGCCCCGGACCCCAGTGTGAACACCCCTGGTCTAATGCATGAGCATCAGCTCTTGAGAGACCGGAGACCTCACAGCTCCTGCTCTCTATTCACAAACACGGGAAAACAATATATTTTGTATAAGACTAAAAGCAGTGCTCATCAGTAGTGTGTGTGTGTGTGTGTGTGTGTGTGTGTGTGTGTGTGTGTGTGTGTGTGTGTGTGTGTGTGTGTGTGTGTGACATGACACAGTGTGTGTTGTTTTCGCTGGAACAGCAGAACTGAAGATTGTGCTCATCCGTCTGAATATGATCTCCAGTGTCCCACACACAACAGCTTCAGTGACGGTAAAACACTCGACCGGCGTTAATCATTCCTGCAGGAACACACACATCTGACGGTTCTCTCAAAGTCATGAACAAACGCTCTTCCAGTAACGTTAACAGAACGTTCATTCAATGTTATCTGGTCTTTAATAATGTTAGCACAAAAACACTACTTATACATCGTTCATGGAACGTTCTGAGACTTTTAGTTGGACGTTAGACTAATATTTTTTAAAGGAAACTTATTATTGCCCTTTTCACAAGATGTGATATAAATCTCTGGTGTCCCAGAATGTGTGTGAAGTTTCAGCTCAAAATACCCCCAGATAATTTATTATCGCTTGTCAAATTTGCCTCTATTTGTGTGTGAGCAAAAACATGTTTTTGTGTGTGTCCCTTTAAATGCAAATGAACTGCCCTTCCAGAAGAGGGCGGAGCCTTTACATGAGCTTCAGATACTCCATCAACAACAAAAAAGGCCAATCTCACTCAGACAGATGTCAGAGATAAGCCGCTGTGGAGCAGCCGTACATGTTTGAGCCGGAGTCGACACAGACGAGAGACTCAGGAAGACCTCCACACTTTCACACTGAACGCTCAGTGGATCATTTCTGTAACGCTAGTTGAGTTACGCCGATTCAGCTCATGGACTAGCATGTGCCGTCATGTTCATCTATAGAGTGCTGTCTCGGTGCTCGTGTGGGAACGTAACACATCTGTCACCCGACTATATAATGCATAATAAATGTGTGTTTATGAATCCCGCAGACGGTGAGTGTTTTCAGGATCAAACTAATCCTGTGTTCGCTGCTTCATCAGAGCATTAGTGATGTTTGTGGCGCACACACTGTAATACTCGAGCGCTGATACAACGAGGAAACAGAAATGGCGTCTCTGTGCTTCTCACTCAGGGGCGTGTCTATGCTAAAGGGCCAATCAGCAGCAGTCATGGTCGGGGCTTCCCTACTCTTGCGCAGGAGTAGAGGGAAATGTGAGAGATTATAGGCTGGTTGGTTACACACATCTGTGCTTAAACACCTTATGAAAGTGAATTTTGTATAATAGGTGCCCTTTAAACTCAAAAGTGAAGCTGCATATTTTATAAAGGCATATGTGCAATGTAACAGATGCATGAAGTATTTCCATACACAAATGTTTACATCCATATGCAATATATTTCTGATTAATTCATCTTTTTGCGGGTGTGAGGGGTTGATGTGAAGGGTTAAAATAGCTTGTATGTAAAGTGTAAGCAGTCAAACCTCTTCAAGACGTGAAAAACCATCTTCTGAATCCATCATTTATGAATGCAGTATTGCCTTTCTTTTAACGCTGCAGATTTGCTAGAAAACGCAATCCAGTGAAAATGAATAAGGCACTGAAGATCAATAGAGAAATCAATAGGAGGAGAGAGCAGACAGAACACGTGCTCTTATACAGATCAGGCTTTACACAAATAATGATGGATTAGCACGGTTTGAAATAATGCACACGCATACAGGTCACAGATATAATCATTTATTTACATAAACTGAGCAAAACTATACCCCCATTTTACAGCCAGACTGTGGATCTGTGCAGATCTCGTGTGTATCAAACACACTGAAGCAGATGATCAAGCATTCAGGGTTAATTCATGAAATAATCTAGGTTGTGTTTAGCTCCACTTTTAGACAAACTTCCCTAAGCGCTGCCCTGCCGGCATTTTGAGTGTGCTGAACTTCATCAAGTGGACGAGGGAAGATTATCTGGACAGACCCTCGACCCCTCGATACTGACCATAGAAACGAGTCTACTCACATGTTCACTTCAAGCATAGACCACAATGCACCTTGACTGTGACGTCACAGCAGCAGCTGGTTCTCACAATACTCACACTATTTTAAATCAGCAAACAAATTTGACATGAACTGTCCCATAAATGTTGTTTCTTAAGCTCAAATAGCGTTAAAAAAGCTTATTTTTCAGACTAGACGAGTCAATGCGCATGTGCAGTCCTAAGCGCAAGTCTCGGGTTTCTATGGGAACCGGAGCATCTAACGACAGCAGCAGTGATGCAATGACTTTACCGATCAGCGATTGGCTCTTTTACTTTAGAAGGCGGGACTATTCCGCCATATTGCGTGTTGCAGTTTCACCCATTCTTACGTAATAGAAGTGAACCGTCTTTCTATTTCTATAGTCTTTGCAAGGCATTCCATTCAAACACATTTCAAGGGTTCCCCCTGATTTAATGTTATCCGTGTTATATTTCATCTGCAACAATGTGGACTTTTATAAAGATCCATTAGGCTATTAACTTTTAAATGCATAATTATGCAAAAATATGAGGACTGGCAGATCAACGTGCTTCATACGGTAGGATATTAAATGAAATGAAATGTGGAGGATGATTGACTATGAGTGTCCATTAAATTGTATGAAGTGATACTTTGATCCAAAGCTTGCCTACTCTTCTGCTGCACACTCAAAAGTATGTACTTTTTCTTCACAAAAAGAGTACAGACTTTAGGGCGTAGTATAAGTATAAGGCGAACAGAGACGCAGCCTTAGTCTCAGCCTCAGACTGAGAGTTTAGCTTGATGAATGAAGAGATATAACCACTGTTCACTTCTGGGTCAAAACAGCATGGGCACCCTGACTGGTCAGCGGCTATGCCGCCCCATACGCAACAAACTGAGATGCTCTGTGTATTCTGACACCTTTCTATCAGAACCAGCATTAACTTCTTGAGCAGTTTGAGCTCCAGTAGCTCGTCTGTTTGATCGGACCACACGGGCCAGCCTTCGCTCCCCACGTGCATCAATGAGCCTTGGCCGCCCATGACCCTGTGGCCGGTTCACCACTGTTCCTTCCTTGGAGCACTTTTGATAGATCCTGACCACTACAGACCGGGAACACCCCACAAGAGCTGCAGTTTTGGAGATGCTCTGACCCAGTCGTCTAGCCATCACAATCTGGCCCTTGTCAAACTCGCTCAAATCCTTACGCTTGCCCATTTTTCCTGCTTCTAACACATCAACTCTGAGGACAAAATGTTCACTTGCTGCCTAATATATCCCACCCACTAACAGGAGCCGTGAGGAAGAGATCATCAGTGTTATTCACTGCACCTGTCAGTGGTCATAATGTTATGCCTGATCGGTGTATAATGCCTGTAGGTTTTGTGCAAAACTAGAGAAACAAACTCAAATAACAGAATATGCACATCACTGTGAAAAATAAATGAATAAAAAGAAGCTGTTTCTCTCTAATGACTAAAAATGATCCTTTATTGGGTCATAAAACATCTGTCCACAGATCGTGAAATAACAGTGAAATATGAGCATATGTGTGATAGTATGTGAGTGTTCCCATAATGCATAAGAATATCAGAAACAGACATCAATGATCTGATCATGCAAACCGCGAGTGACGGGTTCATCTAACGTGAGGTACATAAAAAAATATAAATGAAACCATATACAAAAGTGCTGCGTCACAGTCCGTTCATTTCTTGATGACCTCCTCTTTGAGTTTCTCTGCCAGATGCTTCCGTTTCTGCAGCTTCTTCTTCTCCTCCATAGAGATTTCCTGGGAAAGAAGGGAAAAATGATCATTTGAAGGGAGGAACATCTAAAACCAGCTGTGAAGTTATTAGCTGAGATTAAGGTCCTAAAACTGAAATGTAAATCACTTAAAATAAGATGCTCAGATGAAGTCATTATTGCAGACGCAGCGTTAGAAGGACATGAGCGCGTTAACCTGCAGTTATGACTTTAATGTATTCAAAATAAATATGAATTATGATACATTAGACGAGTCATTGAATCATTCACTCAAGCGATTCGATCAGACATGCATTGATTCTGCTCTGGAAAATACAGCAAAACCAGACAATACTGCTCATAAAAGAACTCACAATATTAACGTCTTGATTTTACACATCAGTTCAATACAAAATGATACAAATTGCTGAGTGTGAAGCTGATGTGGGATGTTTACACACTGCATACACTCACTCCAGCACATGAAGAAGTTTCCGAACTTTCCCCGGGAACTGGGACTTTGGGGTGGGACCGCAGGAACCGGGGTCTAAATGAAGTTCTGGGTAAAAGTTTCCCCCTAAAGGTCTGTTGCGGCACGTGCAGTAAGAGTCGTTTGCTA
>CM031955.1:5955198-6002698 GCA_018749465.1 Paracanthobrama guichenoti
TTCATCAAACCGCAGGTTTTGCAAGTTCCCGCAATTTCATCGCATAAATATTCTGCATATTCCATTGCATTTTTTAAGAAAACGTGCCACAAAAATCAAGGATTTTTGCCCGCAACAATCAAATTTTTGGGGGGTATTTTTGCATTTTTCTGGAAGGACTGAATAAAGAGAACAATTACCCCCCACTCACTTCACTTCCTGTCTAATCTAACAGTCCAATCTAAAGAAAAGGCAAAACTGAATGAAGCTGTCTGAATGAATTATCTCATTTCCTAATGCATTTTAATGGTTGGTAACACTTTATTTTGATGGTCCCTTTTGAACATTCTGTTGACTATAAGTAATGTTGCACCTACATGTCAGCTACCTCTCATTAGAGTATTAGTAGACTGTCTGCTTAATATCTGCCAGCTCTTTATTCTAATGGTCCTCCAACAGACATTCTACTGACTATAAGTAACTTTGCAACCACATGTCAACTTATTCTAACCCTAACCCTACCAGTCTCAACGGCCAAACCTTTAAAGCACATGACGTCTGAATGTTCATTTTCATTCCCGTTTATACATCATTCTGACTCGTATGATCCCTCAGATCTCGCGCCGCTGATCGTCTCAGATGCAGACGCCCGTCCAGGTCACGTGAGATTCTGTGATCTGTGAGCTAACCCTGATCTCTTAATGGCATTCATTAAGCTCAGCATTTTAATTAATAGCAGCAGAATCTGCGGCCAGCGCTGGGACAGGAACGCTGCAGGATAAGTGTATGGCGCCGGTGGGACTCTATCAGTGAAGCAGTAAAGCTGCTTTAGGTCAGTGGTCTCTCAGTGGCTCTATTTGCCTGCTCACTGACAGCGCTGAAGACGCCCGGATATGGCTGTCAATCATGACTCAACTCTTTACTTCAACACGACCAGAGTTAATGAGTGAACGTGTTTATGTAATATCTGCTGTCATTCATGGCTCATTATGTAAGGTCTGATGTCACGCAGGTCGCTCTCACTGATGAGGTGAACTCACCTAAGAACCTCCTGAAGAATCTTCATCTCCTGCTGCTCGAGTTCATTCATGACGTCCGCACCATCGGTCAGACACTCGGGCAGCCCGCCTGACACACACACACACACACACACACACACACACACACACACACACACACACACACACACACACACACACAAAATAAACTTTTTAATGTTTGTGAAAGAGTCTCTCCTGCTCATGAATCTGCTCATAACTCCAGTAGATCAGTGTAATACTCCTCCAGTGTAGATCAGCTGTTCTCTGTGTGAATATACAGTAAAGTGTGATTTATTCCTGTGATCAAAGCTGAGTTTATCATCATTACTCCAGTCTTCAGTGTCACATGATCCTTCACTAATCACTCTCATATGAGTATTAATTGTGATTATTTGTAATTCATTACAGGCCTTCTGCCGATCCCTCTAAATATTTCATTGCAGTGCATCTGTTATTTCAGAGTGAACACAGGAAACTAGGCAATGAAGGCCAGTATTAATAAAGCAACTTTCAATCATTAATGTAATCATTAATGCTGGTTCATACATTACTGCTTCACTAGATTTAATTTCCACTCTATAAACAGAGCAAATGACTTTTGATAAACATCCTGAACTTATAAACAGATAAGCCACTGAGAGGCTGTTTCTCCATCAGCTGAAGCATGAGAGTATGGAAGCTCATTTCTGCCACAAAATAAAACAAATAAGACTTTTTTCGCAATTATGATTAGAAGTCGACCGATTCACCGGTTTTGCAGATTAAACGGCACCGATCGCTCATTGGTGGAACAATCGGTTATTGGCAAAAGTCCATACCGATAGTTTTTCCGGGTTGCGTCCGTAGCTAAAGTGGCTGAGAAGGGTCCGCTGGCTTTATATAGCACGAGAGCGCTGAGAAGGGTCCGCTGGCGTTATATAGCACGAGAGCGCTGAGAAGGGTCCGCTGGCGTTATATAGAATGAGAGCGCTGAGAAGGGTCCGCTGGCGTTATATAGCACGAGAGCGCTGAGAAGGGTCCGCTGGCGTTATATAGCACAAGAGCGCTGAGAAGGGTCCGCTGGCGTTATATAGCACAAGAGCGCTGAGAAGGGTCCGCTGGCGTTATATAGCACGAGAGCGCTGAGAAGGGTCCGCTGGCGTTATATAGAATGAGAGCGCTGAGAAGGGTCCGCTGGCTTTATATAGAATGAGAGCGCTGAGAAGGGTCCGCTGGCGTTATATAGCACAAGAGCGCTGAGAAGGGTCCGCTGGCTTTATATAGAATGAGAGCGCTGAGAAGGGTCCGCTGGCGTTATATAGAAAGAGAGCGCTGAGAAGGGTCCGCTGGCGTTATATAGAACGAGAGCGCTGAGAAGGGTCGCTGGCGTTATATAGCACGAGCGCTGAGAAGGGTCCGCTGGCGTTATATAGAATGAGAGCGCTGAGAAGGGTCCGCTGGCTTTATATAGAATGAGAGCGCTGAGAAGGGTCCGCTGGCGTTATATAGAATGAGAGCGCTGAGAAGGGTCCGCTGGCGTTATATAGAATGAGAGCGCTGAGAAGGGTCCGCTGGCGTTATATAGAATGAGAGCGCTGAGAAGGGTCCGCTGGCTTTATATAGAATGAGAGCGCTGAGAAGGGTCCGCTGGCGTTATATAGAATGAGAGCGCTGAGAAGGGTCCGCTGGCGTTATATAGAATGAGAGCGCTGAGAAGGGTTCGCTGGCTTTATATAGAATGAGAGCGCTGAGAAGGGTCCGCTGGCTTTATATAGAACGAGAGCGCTGAGAAGGGTCCGCTGGCGTTATATAGCACGAGAGCGCTGAGAAGGGTCCGCTGGCGTTATATAGCACGAGAGCACTGAGAAGGGTCCGCTGGCGGTATATAGCACGAGCGCTGAGAAGGGTCCGCTGGCGTTATATAGCACGAGAGCGCTGAGAAGGGTCCGCTGGCGTTATATAGCACGAGAGCGCTGAGAAGGGTCCGCTGGCGTTATATAGCACGAGAGCGCTGAGAAGGGTCCGCTGGCTTTATATAGCACAAGTTATATAGCACGAGCGCTGAGAAGGGTCCGCTGGCGTTATATAGCACGAGAGCGCTGAGAAGGGTCCGCTGGCGTTATATAGCACGAGAGCGCTGAGAAGGGTCCGCTGGCTTTATATAGCACAAGTTATATAGCACGAGAGCGTTGAGAAGGGTCCACTGGCGTTATATAGCACGAGAGCGCTGAGAAGGGTCCGCTGGCTTTATATAGAATGAGAGCGCTGAGAAGGGTCCGCTGGCTTTATATAGAATGAGAGCGCTGAGAAGGGTCCGCTGGCTTTATATAGAATGAGAGCGCTGAGAAGGGTCCGCTGGCTTTATATAGAATGAGAGCGCTGAGAAGGGTCCGCTGGCTTTATATAGCACAAGAGCGCTGAGAGGGGTCCGCTGGCTTTATATAGAATGAGATCGCTGAGAAGGGTCCGCTGGCTTTATATAGCACAAGTTATATAGCACGAGAGCGTTGAGAAGGGTCCACTGGCGTTATATAGCACGAGAGCGCTGAGAAGGGTCCGCTGGCTTTATATAGAATGAGAGCGCTGAGAAGGGTCCGCTGGCTTTATATAGAATGAGAGCGCTGAGAAGGGTCCGCTGGCTTTATATAGAATGAGAGCGCTGAGAAGGGTCCGCTGGCTTTATATAGCACAAGTTATATAGCACGAGAGCGTTGAGAAGGGTCCACTGGCGTTATATAGAATGAGAGCGCTGAGAAGGGTCCGCTGGCTTTATATAGAATGAGAGCGCTGAGAAGGGTCCGCTGGCTTTATATAAAATGAGAGCGCTGAGAAGGGTCCGCTGGCTTTATATAGCACAAGAGCGCTGAGAGGGGTCCGCTGGCTTTATATAGAATGAGATCGCTGAGAAGGGTCCGCTGGCTTTATATAGCACAAGTTATATAGCACGAGAGCGTTGAGAAGGGTCCACTGGCGTTATATAGCACGAGAGCGCTGAGAAGGGTCCGCTGGCTTTATATAGAACGAGAGCGCTGAGAAGGGTCCGCTGGCTTTATATAGCACAAGTTATATAGCACGAGAGCGATGAGAAGGGTCCACTGGCGTTATATAGCACAAGAGCGCTGAGAAGGGTCCGCTGGCGCTATATAGCACGAGAGCGCTGAGAAGGGTCCGCTGGCTTTATATAGAATGAGAGCGCTGAGAAGGGTCCGCTGGCTTTATATAGAATGAGAGCGCTGAGAAGGGTCCGCTGGCGTTATATAGCACGAGAGCGCTGAGAAGGGTCCGCTGGCGTTATATAGCACAAGTTATATAGCACGAGAGCGTTGAGAAGGGTCCGCTGGCGTTATATAGCACGAGAGCGCTGAGAAGGGTCCGCTGGCTTTATATAGAATGAGAGCGCTGAGAAGGGTCCACTGGCGTTATATAGCACGAGAGCGCTGAGAAGGGTCCGCTGGCTTTATATAGCACAAGTTATATAGCACGAGAGCGCTGAGAAGGGTCCGCTGGCTTTATATAGAATGAGAGTGCTGAGAAGGGTCCACTGGCGTTATATAGAATGAGAGCGCTGAGAAGGGTCCGCTGGCTTTATATAGCACAAGAGCGCTGAGAGGGGTCCGCTGGCTTTATATAGAATGAGAGCGCTGAGAAGGGTCCGCTGGCTTTATATAGCACAAGTTATATAGCATGAGAGCGATGAGAAGGGTCCGCTGGCTTTATATAGCACAAGTTATATAGCACGAGAGCGCTGAGAAGGGTCCACTGGCTTTATATAGCACAAGTTATATAGCATTAGAGCGATGAGAAGGGTCCGCTGGCTTTATATAGCACAAGTTATATAGCACGAGAGCACTGAGAAGGGTCTGCTGGCGTTATATAGCACGAGAGCGCTGAGAAGGGTCTGCTGGCGTTATATAGCAAGAGAGCGCTGAGAAGGGTCCGCTGGCGTTATATAGCACGAGAGCGCTGAGAAGGGTCCGCTGGCGTTATATAGCACGAGAGCGCTGAGAAGGGTCGCTGGCGTTATATAGCAAGAGAGCGCGAGAAAGGGTCCGCTGGCTTTATATAGCACGAGAGCGCTGAGAAGGGTCCGCTGGCGTTATATAGCACGAGAGCGCTGAGAAGGGTCCGCTGGCTTTATATAGAATGAGAGCGCTGAGAAGGGTCCGCTGGCGTTATATAGCACGAGAGCGCTGAGAAGGGTCCGCTGGCGTTATATAGCACGAGAGCGCTGAGAAGGGTCCGCTGGCGTTATATAGCAAGAGAGCGCTGAGAAGGGTCCGCTGGCGTTATATAGCACAAGTTATATAGCACGAGAGCGCTGAGAAGGGTCCGCTGGCGTTATATAGCAAGAGAGCGCTGAGAAGGGTCCGCTGGCTTTATATAGCACGAGCGCTGAGAAGGGTCCGCTGGCGTTATATAGCACGAGAGCGCTGAGAAGGGTCCGCTGGCTTTATATAGAATGAGAGCGCTGAGAAGGGTCCGCTGGCGTTATATAGCACGAGCGCTGAGAAGGGTCCGCTGGCGTTATATAGCACGAGAGCGCTGAGAAGGGTCGCTGGCGTTATATAGCAAGAGAGCGCTGAGAAGGGTCCGCTGGCTTTATATAGAATGAGAGCGCTGAGAAGGGTCCGCTGGCTTTATATAGCACAAGAGCGCTGAGAAGGGTCCGCTGGCTTTATATAGAATGAGAACGCTGAGAAGGGTCCGCTGCCGTTATATAGCACGAGAGCGCTGAGAAGGGTCCGCTGGCGTTATATAGCACGAGAGCGCTGAGAAGGGTCCGCTGGCTTTATATAGAATGAGAACGCTGAGAAGGGTCCGCTGGCGTTATATAGCACGAGAGCGCTGAGAAGGGTCCGCTGGCTTTATATAGAATGAGAATGCTGAGAAGGGTCCGCTGGCGTTATATAGCACGAGAGCGCTCACACAGATGCGCGTTTAAAACACTGACAGCGTAACGGTATGAACACAGAACACTACACATGTGGCCAAATCATTATAAAAGTAACTCATTTGTTGACTAGATGTAGTGTAGTGTGCAGTGTGTGTGTTTGTCGTCGAGGCTGAGAGGACGCTAACATTAGCAATAGCTCAAGCAGTTGAAACGATTTGTGACGCGAGAAAGCAAACTGTATCGTCATGCATTTTTTCTCAATTCTGAGTTTGTCTTACAATTCTGATTTTAGATATAAATGGAGAATTAAAGTCAGAATTGCGAGATAAACAACAAGTTTTTTTATCTTTTTGTTCCATGGCGGATTCAAGCTTCCATATGAGAGAGACACAACAACAGCCGTGAATAAATCAGTTAGCATGTGAAATATAATAAATGTGATGAATCCCAAGTGTTAATGCTCCGACAGCCCTAAAGACAAACACATTCTCATGTGAACACACACGTTTGTGGTGTAAATACCGTTTCTTTCTTTGATGACATGCAGCGCCTGCAGCTGAAGCTCCATGTTCTTCTGGACCATCAGAGAGCGAAACATCTGAAAATCATTGGTAGCAAGAACTGGCTGGAAAACAGCCTGTTTAAAGAAGAAAACGCAGTTAGCCATCATGCCACTGACATTAGAGGAAACTCATATTACCCATAAGGAAAAACACACAAATATCGTCTCTTCTTACGGTCTAGGGAACAGAAATCCACACTCATGGAGGACTAACCTCTGCCTGCTCCATAAAGGGAAACTGTAGGACATCACTGTCAGAACTGAATGCATTATTACTGGATAATGTTCAGTCAACTAAACCGGACAATAAGGCTCATCTTCCACAAAACTGTGTGAACTTCCCACTGTATCAATAACAGACAGAAACTGCCCAGCTTACTTTATTATTCACGACTATATGAGCTGCAAAAGGAAGGTAAAAATTCTCTGAGATGAGAAATTAAATAATGTGTTTCATGTTTAATGACTCACATCACTCGGTGCGAAGGCAAAGAGACGTAACCTTACAATGAGAATGTGAAATAAGGTTTTGTTAAGTGTAAATAGCAAGTCAGGTTTATTTCCGTTACAGTCTCTGGACATGTGATGCACAGAGCTCAAATCTGATTGGCTCTGTGGGTGAACGCTGACCTTCGCTGTGAACCCAGTGAAAATCTTCTTTACGGTGTATATTTGCATTAATGACTGACTTCAGCCGATCAGCAGTTTCTAGTTCAGGTCAGTCTCATGTCTCACTAACCCAGTTATCTAATCTCTGTCAGCGGCCTGAACCTGCATGTGTCACCGTGACTCTCTCAGGCTCTACTCACGACAGGCTGGGATGTTTTCATGATAAACAGCAGAAATAAAGATTCCTCCCTGAATACAGGCCTCGGGAACGAGCCGAAACAAGAGCAACTCTCTCAGAAGCAGGAGTCGTCAGTCATGTAAATCTATATAGTGGTGATCGGAAACTACAACAAACTCGATTTATGCTTTTCCATTTGCTCCAATAGCAAAAGAAAATACAGCAGTTATCAGGGCTCAAGCGTGTTAAGGCCTTGCGTTTTATTCAAAACAAACTCAAACAATTATTTAGTCAAACAAACTCAAATAGTCCCCTAGGGAAGAAGGCAAATGAAGCAGTGTGTGATCACAGCAACACGGACACCACCAGAGCCAGACCTGATGAAACGAGGAACTTAAATACACAATGATGATTAACTCAAAGACTAACGGGTGTCCATGGAAAACCAATGACTGGCGGGAACAATGGAACAGAGGAAAAACACAGGAAAAACGTGACACTAACCCCCTAGATCATAGATGGAAAAGCCCAGTTTTTGGTAAATTGCCTGTTTTGGAAAGATCAGGAAATACAGTATATGTTTTAAAGCTTTTCAACAGTTATCGAGGTTGAGCCAAAAACCTAGGACTAGATTGCGATATATCTTTTTGAAGTAATCTCCAATATTTAACGAATGGTTTGATTGACAGTGGCGGTCCTAGAGGCAAAGTTGCTCAGAATGAGGAGTTCTGAGGAGTTCATGAGGAGAATGAGGAGGTATACAATCCTCTACACATGTAAAAACCGTGAAGGCGCCCCCCAGTGGCCAATTTCTTTCGAGTATCTCACAGGCTGCTAGAGCCGCGAGTCAAACAGGCCCAATGAGTTTCGCTCCGATCGGCCTCCGTTAACCTTGTCTGATAGCTGCTCCAACTTCACTGGCCGATGGCGGCTGTGTTTTTCGAGATACGCGAATGTCCTCAAAGGCAGTCTAGGCACCTTGGACAAAGACACTGCATGCCAATTTTCAATTCAATCGGACTGACTGTTGCGTAGTGGTTTTCGTGTTTTTTTCCTGTTATAGCGCCATCAGGTGGCCAGTCACCATGTTCTTTTTCACATGACCACAGAGCAAGCCCATACATAAGTGTACCGAGTGAAAATATCTCTTTCTGTTCAAGAGTTAAAGCTGTTTAGTAAAAGTGTCCTGAGGTTAACTTATACCAGTCTGCCAATCAACATGCTTGTTTGCTTTGCGGCCCCTTTAAAAACAGTTTAAAAGAAGACCAAGCATTCGATCTCCGTCAGAGCGCCAGCGCGTCCACGGATCTTTCTACAGCGCCGCTGGCAGGGCGGCCAGAGCGAAGTTGTGAACGCACAGTTACGGTTTGGTCTGCCCGATCAGTTTTAGGGGAGAATGCTGGGCTTTGGAAAATTATAATAATTACAGTGGAGTTTCATTGCTACGCCTAATAATCCACAACAGCGTTTCTATGACTTTAAAAAAAGAGGACAAAATTATTGAGAGATTCAGAATGGTGTTCAGAAGAGAGAAAGATCTGCAGCGCTACATTTTAAACCAGTAAATCCACCAGCCCTTTTCTGCTGAATTAGACTGTTCTGATCCTTCAACATCCATAATATTAACACTGTAATAGGCCATTTAACAGCATAAAACACTAATGTACATAACTGATAACAAATGAAAATAAAAAAACGTTGTTCTTTTTACTTCCAAAAACAGATATACACCATTAACCGTCAACCATTAAAGGGCACCCATTATGCAAAATTCACTTGTACATGTGTTTGAACATAAATGTGTGTCGGCAGTGTGTACACAACCTCCCTACAATGGTAAAAATCCACACACTCCTTTTATAATCCCCATAAATCATAAGCAGTGTCTCAGAATAAGATGTTTGCAGTTTCTTGCAATGTGACGTCACACATGCTTAGGCCTCGCCCACGACTGCTGGTGGACTCCGCCCTATTAGCATAGGCCCCGCCCACTACTGCTGACAGACTCTGCCCTATTAGCACAGGTCCTTCCCAGGACTGCTGGTGGACTCCGCCCTATTAGCACAGACCCCGCCTTCAGTGAGCCTTCAGTGTACACAGCCCTTCAATAAGACGTGAAAGAGAACTTAGTTTAGTACTCACGGGACACTCTGTCTGACACACAGGTTTCTGTGCGCGTGCTTCGGGTGTGTGTGTGCGCTCAGTAAACCATATATCAGAGGTTTAGACTGATATGGCTTTAAAACACATGCAGATCATAAACTCATGATGATGAAGAACTGCAATGTCACTTGAGCACGACAGAGATAATCATCAAAGCCACGCTTTAGTTTTTGGCAGAGTATCAGAGGCACAAGCTGTACAGGCTCCGCCCTCTTTTGGATAGGGGCGGAGCAGCAGCTCATTTGCATTTAAAGATACATGCACGAAAACAAAATTTTTTCCTTCCACTCAAAAATGGGCATTTACAACATCATATAATAAATGATCTGTTGGTATTTTGAGCTGAAACTTCACACACATTCTAGAGACACCAGAGGCATAAAAGGTTCCCTTTTAAAGGGGTAGAG
Source organism: Paracanthobrama guichenoti (assembly GCA_018749465.1). NCBI lineage: Eukaryota > Metazoa > Chordata > Actinopteri > Cypriniformes > Gobionidae > Paracanthobrama > Paracanthobrama guichenoti. The sequence goes on from CM031955.1 coordinate 5,965,010, forward strand.
TAAGAGTAGGGAAGCCCCGCCCATGACTGCTGATGATTGGTCCTTTAGCATAGACACGCCCCTGAGTGAGAAGCAGAGGCGCTGCTGCATTTCTGTTTCCTCGCTGTATCAGCGCTCTAGTATTACAGTGTGTGCGCCACAAACATCACTAATGTCCTGATGACGCAGCGAACACACGAGACTCATAGACCACTGACGACACCGGGGGTGAAGTTCAGTTATGAAGGAAATGAGCCCAAGAATGACTGGAACATGTGATATATTTGAGCGAATCATTTTACACACGACTGCTTTACCAACGCTTCGGCTCTAACTTCATATCAGAACACGTGAGGATGGCACTTCATACTCTGTGAATGTTTGCTAATTCCCTTCTGAACGAGCTGAACGCTGTACGCTAATACGGCTAAAGTTAGCATCGTCTCTGACTGTATTCACAGAGACTAGAGCTGTGCCGTTAGTTTGATCCTGAAAACACTCACCGTCTGCGGGATTCATAAACACACATTTATTATGCATTGTATAGTCGGGTGACAGATGTGTTACATTCCCACACGAGCACCGAGACAGCACTCTATAGATGAACATGACGGCACATGCTAGTCCATGAGCTGAATCGGCGTAACTCAACTAGCGTTACAGAAATGATCCACTGAGCGTTCAGTGTGAAAGTGTGGAGGTCTTCCTGAGTCTCTCGTCTGTGTCGACTCCGGCTCAAACATGTACGGCTGCTCCACAGCGGCTTATCTCTGACATCTGTCTGAGTGAGATTGGCCTGTTTTGTTGTTGATGGAGTATCTGAAGCTCATGTAAAGGCTCCGCCCTCTTCTGGAAGGGCAGTTCATTTGCATTTAAAGGGACACACACAAAAACATGTTTTTGCTCACACACAAATAGAGGCAAATTTGACAAGCGATAATAAATGATCTGGGGGTATTTTGAGCTGAAGCTTCACACACACATTCTGGGACACCAGAGATTTAGGTCACATCTGTATTTATCACAAAAGCGGCAGCCTTTAACAGGTTTATACTGTAGCATTTTACTGTTAAAATAACATTCATCTTTACAGTGAATATAATAAACATAACATTATTCTATTTAAAAAAAAAAAAAAAAAAAAATATAAAATGTTGCTAGATTTTCGAGGTCAATAACTGTCAGCATCAGTCACATGATCACATGAGATCACTGCGCGCGCCTGAGCCGCATTATAACGCGCAGTAATCCGGAGCTGGGATGTGATGTGAGGAGACTCGTACCTGTAGAGCTTTGGAGCTGGTGAAGGACGAGCAGGCGTGCAGAAACTGCTGCTCACTGATGCCCACCTCCTGCATGTAGTTCTCCAGCAGCCGCTCCACCTGTCAATCACAGCAGCTGTCAATCATTCAGTGCGCTTGATGCTGATGAAGCGGCATTAACGCGCGTCAGAGCGGCGCTCGCTCACCAGCTGCTTGTACTGCTGATGGATCTCTGTGTAGGTCAGCTTATTCTCATCCTCATCATCGAAGACTGAAACACACACACACACACACACACACACACACACACACACACACACACACACACACACACACACACACACACACACAGCATTGGTATGCACGCGCAGGGCAGCATATCGCGGAGACTGCGCTCGGTCAGTGTGTCCATACCCGAGCATTTGTTCTCCATGAAGTCCGCCAGCGGGATGAGCCAGTCCGGGCTGCCCAGGAACCCCGCGACGCTCTCCAGCACCCAGTCTCCGTCATCAGCCATGATCGCGCTCACGCTCGCGTCCCTCCGCACATCATCAACACACCAGCGCTCCTGCGAACAGAGTGCGTTACAAACAAACGCGAGCACCCCGGATGTGATGTGTGCAACATAATCTGCGACCATAGCAACCGATGGCGTCACCGCGGGCGTCACAGCCTCTCCCCCGGCTTCCCTCGCGGAGTGCCGCCGCCTCCTGCGCTGGAGCGCTGGGCAGCATTCATGCGTTCCATTCATATTCCTCATAATGTAATAACTGCACATAGTGTAAAAAGTATTACATTATTATTGTGATGAAATGTTCTTATTGTAATAATTTTCTCTAAATGTAGTAATAACAACTTTTACATTATGAGAAATTTATGGCATTATAAACTCACCAAAAACATGTTAATTATTGTAATAGCTTTTAAAATATAAAAAATATTAACATTCCCTTACAGTACATTAAACAAACCCAGTCTTAAACTCCCTGTGAAATGCAGCATATTTACATATTCCTGCTATTATTATTATTATTATTATTATTAATAATAAACAAAGCATCGGTATTCCTTTACAGTACAGTTAAATCCACCGGATTACTGACACTACACTACAGGTGCAACACTTCTGCTCTTATTGATTTATCTGGATTTACTGTGAAGGAATACCAATGCTCTATATTTAATAAACATATAGTAATAATAATAATAATAGCATGAATATTTAAATGTATAACTGGAAACACTAATACTGTAACTGTAAGGGAACACTAATATTGTTATGTTTTAAAAGCTATTACAATAATGAAAATATGACATGTTTCTGATGAGTTTATAATGCAATAATTCTTTCATAATGGAAACGTTTGTATTACATTATGAGCTCAAGAGTTTATTACATTTGAAGAAAATCATAACATTATGAACATTAAGGTTAAACACTGAAAGCAGTCTTTGACTTTTCAAAGTTGTTTTGTTTTTAATGGCCACCAAAGGCCAAACATGAATTACAGTGTGAAGAACTGGCGGGAGCATCTTACCCAAACATTAGCCGCTGTAAGCGCTAGCGCTCACAGTAATGAGCTGGGTTGAGTAGAGCCAACTCAAAATAATGAGTTCAGACTAATGAACGTTCATGAGTATTTCGCTTTAACTTTCTCTTTCAGTAATGTTCAGTAATCTGAACCGTTTCATTGTTTTGAGTTTTACGAACTTGCTTCTTTTAATTTAGACCAACTTAAATTTAACCGGAACTGGGCTTGGATTTCTGTTTCCCAGCATGCTTTGCCATGACACTCAAAAGGGTAAATGCTCAGATTAAGTGTTATATTATGGGTTTTTGTGCAAGATTAATGTTAAGGTGGAGTTTTCGTAGTGTTTAATGTTTTGTTATGCTAGTTTAGAAGAGTTTGTGTTATGTTGGGTTTCCATCATGTGACAGTTTGATTTATTTATGATTAATGTTTTATATGCTAATGCTAATGCTATCGAAACATTGTGTTACCAATGAGCATGGCATTTACTGAATTAGCAGGTTAAAGCTAGGCAGTATTTACAATACTGAAAATATTGAAGTTGATCATTTTAATTTAAATGTATGAATTATCTTACTCGCACATTTGAAGTTAAGAGCAATTCAAATATATGAGTACAAAATAAAAATCTGCAAGTTCTTCTTACTTAAACTTTACATTTCTTAACTTAAATATTTAGTGTGAAGTTTTGCCTGCAGTGCATCGTGCCCAGATTTACAGTGAACTGAATGAGGGTTTGATCGGGCTGGGTTACTGTTGTGAAGCATCTAATGTGCATCAGACATTACTGTAAACATCATAACGCTGTACATTTCAAGAATTAAAATGCATTTTTAATATTTCCTTTTATTATTTCTAACACAAAGTATAAAAGAAAATACATGTTCATTGAAGGAAAGTCATGATGTTTTTTTAAAATACAAAGTGCAAATATATAGTTAATATATAAGTGCAAATAAATCATATATTTCAACATGCATGTGGAAACTGATAACGCTCAAGATAATATTTGACTTTGAATCCGCTAAAAAACGAACAAGATGGGATATGAAAATCTGTAGAAAGATTTTGTAAACCTGCCTTTAAAAATGGTATCATTTCAAATACAGATCTTGATCATGCATAGTAGATCTTTTATGCTACAAAGTGATAGTCAAATTGCTAAAACATTTTTAATAGTTGAAGGTAGAAACAGTTTTTAGAGTAAAAGTCTCAGGGCAACACAACGGCCCTGTTTCCACATGGTATAAAGATGCGTCTCAAGCGCGTCTAGCGCTCAGAACGGATTTTGACAAGACCCTTCGCTTTTATTTTATCCCTCTCTCCGGAGCACAGAACGGCACGCACAAATACGATCTAACGGACAAACCCACGGCAAGTGATGGCGGAAGGACAAAGATAGCATCTGTGAGTGTGATCGCACCGCTGAAGAGCATCTTCATACGAGGTGGAGAGAACGGCTGAAATAGATATTACCATACAAAACATGTTCTGATAGCATGAAATGCCTTGCTTAAATGCTGTTTGAACTCAAAGTGCATGGTACAAACGAAAAGAAACAGCCAACCAATATGCTTTGAAAAGTTTATGTTTTGCAAGTGATTTTCAAACGCTGAAGTTTTCTTTGACTGTATGCATGCTGCATGCTGGGATGTGGTTTGGATCTAGAGGTTTAGTGTAGTGGGAATGCCAGTCTCTTTCAAACACAGCTTTCATCTGCTCGACTACAGTGACGGTGTTGTTCGGCTCCGGACACTTCCTGATCACCACACCCACACCCGTGTTGAAGACAAACTCGTTGCCCACCCAGTTTGAATTCCCTAAGAGCCAGAAACATGGTTTAGGAGAAGAAGCGTTAAACAGCATTTTCCACTTTTCTCAGTTCAATTCAAATTAGCAGCTGAATCTCACCTATATACACAGAGCTGTCTGTCACCATGAATCTGCTGTGATTGATTCTGTAGAGACGGCCATCGCTCTGCTCCCAGGGGATGAAGAACTTCTACAGGAACAATACAGCACACGTGTCTTCAGTATCAGTGACAGTAATCCAGTCATTGCAGACATTTACTGCTAATGAACAACACTTCATCATTCAGTATGATCCGTGTATTACTTGATGAATGTTGTTTCTGGCAATGAAAAAATGGACTGTAGCAAATCATATTTCTGGTCCTTTTGTTCAAATTACCTTCCATTGACGTGCAGCACCTTTATATCTTAGGGTGCGTCTCAATCAGCTCCAGGTTTCCAGTGCACTGAAACATTCATTCCCACAATGCACTGTGAAAACCAGGAAGCATCGATGCTCACAAGGTTTCCTTAATGGAAGTTCTGAAGCAAACATGAATCACATAAGCTGACTCACCACACATCATGACATGCGATTATTTCATCATATTCCAGCATAAACACCACTAGAATCTAGCTAACATTTATTCACATCTGAAAGTGAGTCCTTCTCTTCCAGGGACGTGGAACAAAAAATGATCAGTAGGATCAGTAGAAGAGAGATATGGGGCTCAGGAGTGACTAGTGCCAAAAGTGTTGTGACGCCTGCCTTTCCATGCACATGAGCTTTAATGCCATCCCATTCTTAATCCGTAGGGTTTAATATGGAGTCGGCCCACCCTTTGCAGCTCTAACAGCTTCAGCTCTTCTGGGAAGGCTTTCCACAAGGTTTAGGAGTGTGTTTATGGGAATTTTTGACCATTCTTCTAGAAGCGCATTTGTGAGGTCAGGCACTGATGTTGGACGAGAAGGCCTGGCTCGCAGTCTCCGCTCTAATTCATCCCAAAGGTGTTCTATCGGGATGAGGTCAGGACTCTGTGCAGGCCAGTCAAGTTCCTCCACACCAAACTCGCTCATCCATGTCTTTATGGACCGACGCTTTGTGCACTGGAGCGCAGTCATGTTGGGACAGGAAGGGGCTGTCCCCAAACTGTTCCCACAAAGTTGGGAGCATGAAATTGTCCAAAATGTCTTGGTGAAGCATTAAGAGTTCCTTTCACTGGAACTAAGGGGCCAAGCCCAACCCCTGAAAAACAACCCCACCCCATAATCCCCCCTCCACCAAACTTTACACTTGGCACAAGTGTGTCAGGCAAGTCCCGTTCTCCTGGCAACCGCCAAACCCAGACTCGTCCATGGGATTGTCAGACAGAGAAGCGTGATTGGTCACTCCAGAGAACACGTCTACACTGCTCTAGAGTCCAGTGGCGGCGTGCTTTACTCCACTGCATCCCACGCTTTGCATTGCACTTGGTGATGTAAGGCTTGGATGAGCTGCTCGGCCATGGAAACCCATTCCATGAAGCTCTCTCCGCACTGTTCTTGAGCTCATCTGAAGGCCACAGAAGTTTGGAGGTCTGGAGCTATTGACTCTGCAGAAAGTTGGTGACTTCTGCGCACTGTGACCCTCAGCATGCGCTGACCCCGCTCTGTGATTTTACATGGCCTACCACTTCGTGGCTGAGTTGCTGTTGTTCCCAATCACTTCCACTTTGTTATAATCCCACTAACAGTTGAGCGTGGAATATTTTGTAGTGAGGAAATTTCAGGAATGGACTTATTGCACAGGTGGCAACCTATCACGGTACCACGCTTGAGTTCACTGAGCTCCTGAGAGCGACCCATTCTTTCACAAATGTGTGTAGAAGCGTCTGCATGCCTAGTGCTTGATTTATACACTTGTGGCCATGAAGGGACTGAATACATGAACTCAGGGATTTGGAGGGGCGGCCCAATGGGAATATAGTGTATGTAGAACAGGTAAGCCCATACATTCGTGAGATACTGATCAGACCTAACAACATAGTGTGGGAGAGAGTGGTGATTAAATAGTGTCCTCGATTACATGCTGACAGGTGATCATTAGTTCTCTAGTGACTGTGATCAGACAGGAGGAGCATTCGTGACAGTCATCAGTGTGTAGAGAGCCAGTGCCTCACAGAGAGAAGATTGAGATGCACCCCAGTGGTCAACGGTGATCCGTTCCACTAGTGCTTCTTTGGATCATGAAGCAATCAGCATTTTGAATAAATTGTTTGATTTAATGACTCAATCATAAAGACTTGTCGCCACCTACTGGCATGATAACCTGCAGATAACCCCCGATAATAATATTCGATAATAAACTACAATAATAGCCTCTGGTAATGTCTGATGAACACACACTCACCGCCTCCAGAGAGCAGCTGAGCGACTCGATGCACAGAGCCTTCAGAGACCACAGGAAGTTCAGCGTCAGCGGCCCGGTCTCTTCCCCGCAGCTTATTAACACACGCACTTTGATGCTTTCTTTCAGAATCAGGGCTTCTCGGAGCATGTTGTCAATGAGTGACCAGTACCTGTGAAGTAAACATCAGCAATGCTCCTGCTGTGAATGGTGTCATGACTAAACCTGACCCAACAAAGGCCATTCAACAGTACCTGTGTATTCTGAAACATGCTTCATTATATTATAGCAGATATTTTGCTTGACTCACCTGGGTCCACTACGATTGAACATTGGTAAATAGTCTGTTATGGAGATGTAGATGAAAGTCTTGGCCTCCTGAATGACGCTTTTAATGGCCTCAATGCCTTTCGTCCGGTTTTTTGGGCAGAAAACATCTGGAGAACTCTAGCAGAACAAAAAAATCCATAAATGCAGTCATGTTTTGCTCTTTCATTGGTGTAACCCAGTGTGTTCGACTTTATTCAGTCCAGTTTATTTACATACAGCGAGGTTAGAAAACTCTGCTCAACACTGGGCTAAAGCTCAAGGTTACATGCATTACACGAGCCCGTAACCCCGCCTCACGTGAACACGGCCATGAGAGCCACAATGATTCATCATTCTCTGCTTTGAGATATATCACACGTCACAGGGATAGGCTCGAGAGTGATTGCATGCTGACCCCAGGAGCTGCAGTGGATGATAGACGCTTCATGTTCAGTTTCTGTGCATCTGTAAATCTATAATAGCAAATCTCTCGTCCATAAACGGTGCAGAAAACAAACATCATTAATCTTCATCTCTAACCGCTCTATTTATACTGTAGTGTGTCTGTGGTAACAAACAAATAAAGCATCGTTACAGGGAAGCAAATCAAATGAAGGATCATTTCCGTGTACCAGGATTATTTCTTGCTTTCACTAGAAATGAAGAATGGAAGCAGCTCTAGCTCAACTCACAGAAATGTAAGCTTCTGTGTGGTTCAGATGCAGTTTCTGGGTCTTGCCTCCGTTATACAGCCCGTGCAGTCTCTTTGACCATATTGACGGCAGAAAGTCTCTATATTCCAGCTGGAAGTAAAGGCTGAATATCCGGTGCAGGTCCATCACCAGACAGCTGCAGTCATGAATGATGACGCCAAACTCCTTCATCTGTAAAATAAAAACACGTCACCTCCCTCTCCAGACCCAGCATGATGAAGAGCATGCATCACACACAACTGTTGGCTTGACAAGGCCTTGTCTGAAAGTTTTATAAGCTTCCTAGAATGTTATATCATGTTGTCAGCTGGTTTTACCCTTACGAAAAATAACCATAGTTTTATTGTAGTAAAAGTGTAGTAACCATGTTTTTTTTGGCTAATTGATTACCATTTATATAACCACAGTTTTACCACAAATACCATGGTTAAAGTATGGTTAGAGTAGCAAAGCCATGGCTAATTTGTGGTTACCATGGTTTAACTACAGTGTTCCCTTATGAAAATGAACCATGGTTTTACTACAAATAAAACCAAAAACCATGGTTCATTTTCATAAGGGAACACACTGTTAATATGTTTATTGCTGACATTATTTAACACATTGCTAAGATGATTTAACATGTTGTTAGAATGTTTAACATTTGTTAACATTTTTAGCACATTGCTAGCATGATTTTACACATTGCTAACATGTTTTAACACTGTTAACATGAATTAATATTTTGCTAGCATGATTTAACGCATTTTGCCACCATGAATTAGCATGTTAGCATTATTTAGGACATTGCTAGCATTATCCACATTATCCACCGCTAGCATAATTAGCATGTTACTAACATGATTTTGCACATTGTTAACATGTTTTAACGCTGTTAGCATGAATTAGAATGATTAAGCACATTGCAGGCATTATTTAGCACATTGCTAGCATGAATTAGCATGTTTTGCTAGCATGAATTAACATGTTGCTAGCATTATTTAACACATTGGTAGCATGATTTAGAATGTTTGCTAACATTAATTAGTATTTTGTTAACATGATTTAACACATTGTTAGTATTATTTAGCATGTTGCTAGCATTATTAAGCACATTGTTAACATGAATTTGTCAGAGTTCTGTCACTTCTGTTTAGTATTTTCTTGGTTTGTGACAGAGCTCTGACACTTCCGGGTTTGTGTGAGCACATGACTGCTAGCCATATGCTTGTGATGTCATGTCTCCTGTCTGTTGTCTAACCCCGCCCTTCTTGTTAACGGATCATTGATTCATCTGCAGCACCGTTCTCCCTCATCACCTGCCTTATTTGTTATCTTTAGTCTCCTTGTGTTAGCTGTGCTGGTTTGTTGTCTTTTGTTCCTGACATTTGTTCCTCTGTATTTCAGTTGGTTTAGTTTTCCCCCTCGTGGGTATTTTGTTTGTGTTTGTTTTATTTGACTATTTAACAAAAAAAAATTGTTTTACAAATGCCTTTCTTCCTGCATTTGAGTCCTCGCTCCTTCTCACTCACACCAACCGTGACAGAATTAGCATGTTACTAGCATGATTTTGCAGATTGCAAACATGTTTTAACACTGTTAGCATGAATTAACATGTTGCTAGCATTATGTAGGACATTGCTAGCATTATTTTGCGTATTGCTAGCATGAATTAGCATTTTACTAACATGATTTTGCACATTGCTTATGTTTTAACATTGTTAGCATGAATTAGCATGATTAAGCACATTGCTAGCATTATTTAGCACATTGGTAGCATGAATTAGCACTTTGCTAGCATGAATTAACATGTGGTTAGCATTATTTAACACAATGTTAACATTATTTTGCACATTGTTAACATGTTTTAACACTGTTGCATTATTAAGCACATTGTTAGGATGAATTAACATGATTTAATATTTTGTTAGCATTTTACCATGATGCTAGCATATTTTAACACATTGCTAAGATGAATTACCATGTTGATAACATGATTTAACACGTTTGATTTAGCACATTGCTAGCATGATTTAGCATGTTGCTAATACTCTTAGCTTTAATACTCTTAGCTATAAATACTTTAATACTAATTAGAGGTGAACGCAGAAGTTGTCCATCATGGAACAGGGTTATGTCCCAATTACAGCATAATGCCGTTTTCAACATTCATGTGTATATTGTTTTAATATCCAGGCTATTGCCAGGTAAACACAGGCACATGTATATCTTTGCACTGGCGTATAGAGTTTACCGTAGAGAGTGACCTCCAGTCCATGCCGGCACTGCCCACGTACATGTGCTTCCTGTCCACCACCCAGAAGGAGGAGTTCAGCTGACCTCTAGTGAGGGCTGTCATGTTCAGGTAATGCACATCTGCACCTGATTGGTCAATGAACAAACAGTCACTCTGTTGAATAACCAATAGCGATTGTTCACAAATTTCACACAAGGTGCCATGTGCTGAAGTGATAACCGTATGGGGCTCCAGGTGTGACCTGCCTAATTCCATGGCCTTGGCCACCTCTCGGGCTGACCACAGACCACCTTTAGTCAGTGTACACTACGATCCCTCACGTCTCAGTGTTTAGCGTTCAAACAACAGCACAGGTTCTCCCTCAACCGAAGCCTTGGTTATATTTAAGGAGGTAAATGTGCTTCTTTCTCCCAGTCTCAAGGTCTCCCATGGCTCAGTTTGTCCTGGTCTTCCATTCCAAATATTCCAATTTTATGGCCGTGTTTCCACTGTCGAGCGTGCTAGTGCGTGCCAGGGCCAGTCGTGTTTCCACAGTCATTTCCAGGGCTCGATCAGGCCTCGACGGGGCTTCATTTGGGGCTTCCTCAGTGCCAACGGCCAGGGTTTTTTGAATACCTTGGTCCGTAGCGGGCCAACAGGGGCTTGAGGAGTTAGGGTGCCTTCACACTTGGCATGTTTGGTTTGATTAAAACAAACCTTGGTGCGATTGCTCTGTTAGTGCGGCTCATTTGAATAAGTTTGAATGCTGCCATCTGATCCCAGATTTGCCACCAAACCCGCTGAAAAGATGGGTCTCGGTCCGCTTCCAAACAAACTCTGGTGCGGCTCGAATGAAATATGAACGCATCACGGACCAAAGACCTGTAAACGGACCAAAAACAGGAAGATGAGATCCTAAAAAGGACAGAATGCTCGTGCATATCAGTAGTCACGATGTTGGCCACCACAGTTCAGTACAGGCGTCAGAACCGTGTCTCCTCGCAGCAGATCTTCGTTTGTGTGTGTGTGTGTGTAAGATGGAGGGATTCCTGCCGCTGTTTTGACTCCTTTATACATTTTATAAGCTCTTCACAAGATCTCAGCTGGTCAAACACCATCATATGCAGGCTGCGCACACACAACAAGCACATTTATCCTCGCACACAGCATTGTTTTGGATGTTCGGTAAGTTCCGTCTCAAATAGGCAATACGTCATAAAAGCTGACCAATCAGGTTGTGAGAGTATCCCGATGCCTTTAGGTTGGCATCTTTTGGTGCAGTGATAAAAATGCCAATCTGAACGCTAATCGGACAGTTTATCATAGTGTGAACACACCCTTAAAGACAGGAATTTTCAGCCCAAAACTCACTTTCAGATACCAGCGAGTGTCTGAGCTATTGGCCTGACAGTGGAAATGCAGCTTGATTTTGTCCTCGGTGCTCGAGGTCCTAGGCTACTGGCCCCACCCGGAACACTGTCAGCCCTGGCTCGCTTTGGGCCGACGGTGGAAAAGCCCTAGTCAAATAACCAATCACATCTAGTGCCGCTGTGGGCTTCCATTAGCACCTTTCAGATTGTTTGACCTCTTTGAAATGTTGCACAAGGAGGAAATGAAGTGGTTCTAAATCTCCACAATCATCCCTAGTCAATGTACTCCTGGATCTCCTCGGTGCGCAGTGCCTCATACAACTGTACAACGGAGCAACTTTGGTCCTTTATGTCTACCGGGCACTTAGCTCAAAGATTTAGATGCCATTTTCAGCACAGCTCTAGGACTTTCGGTGTACACTCTTCTCCCCTGCCTGTCTTACTCCCATCTAGAAAGGTCGGGAAGCCATTGGGTAAAACGACCCTAATACAAAGCCACTAAAGACGATGATACAACATTTTGAGCAATGTTGCTGAGCGATGTGGCTTGGACACTTTCCCATTGAGAATGGACAACAAATTTCTATCTGGATACTTTAGAATGGTCATGGGCCCTGTGTCCTCACCTTAAGAACTTGATGTCATGACTCCATTTTGATTGCTTGAGTGCTGCCTTCCTGACTCTCCTGCTCCTCCAGACTCCCCATTGATGCCCTCTTCCTCAAGTCCCTGTGGTTATTCCTAAGATCCATCAGTATTTCTCCCAAAACCTCCAGTGTTCCCTCTCACACCATCTGTGTCCTCTGAGCCTTAGTTATATTTACCAAGTCCATTACTTCTCCCAAGCCAGTGTGTTCCTAGGGCTTCAAAGCCTAATGTACCACTTGAGATGCACTTTTGTTGCTCTATTAAATCTCTCTGGGTTTCTTTGCCATGTTATATGTCCTTTGGACTTGATTAGAGTGTTTCCTATTCATGTAGAATTATTAAGGCTATCAAACTCCTGTGCCTTTGCTTCTCGGGTCCAAACACAGAGTCGTTTGCAAGACAGTGGATGCCAAATAACATCATGTACTTACCACTCTTAGTGAGCGCCTTGAGTTCTGAGGAATCAGTCAGTCCACTGGCCACTCTCAAACTGACTGACCGAGACCGCAAACCCATCAACTGACGGAGTAAGATCTGACCCTGAGGATGACAGAAGAAACAGGTCATACTGGGACTAATCCAACTCTCTTTAGGAGAAAACATTCTATAAGAAAGCTCATAGGTGTAATCAGTAAAGGAGTTGAAACTGCAGTATGTTGATTGTTACCTGTTTGCCCTGAGGAAGCTCAGATTCAGGCTCTGTCGAGTTCAGTGCCCACCATGGTGACACAATCTCAACAGATCGACGTGCTTTGTCCAGCAGCTCATGAAGACCAGCGGCCAGTGGAACTGTGTCCTTATATGGAATGGACAGATCTTCTGGAATATTCTCCACAAGCACAACACTGTGAACGCAAAAGAATCTACATTCAACTGAAGGCATATTTTAGTATTGCAGATATTTCCCTCTAACTATGAGATGTAACCATAGGAACATGAATAGGAAGGTGTATTTTTGGTAGTAATATAGGTGTATATGAGGAGCTTTTGGACCCGTCAGACTTCAGACTGATGTGGATAACTGATCGCCACTATGTGTACAAACTTTCATTGCAACACCTCCTAGATTTTACTAGATTACAAAGTCACGTGTTTATTTATCATTCTGACAGTGATTCAGCACAATAAATCCTTATCTGGCTGCAACAGACAGAATCAGATCACAAAGACATGGAATACACAGATCAATACGAGAAACAAAACACCTTGATGACAAGACACAGTAGGCCTACAAACATATACTGTACACTAATGGAAATAAATGCAATAGTACAGTAAGAGGGTGAACAATGAGAACGAATACACACATACATACATAGCTGTATGTATTATGGTGGCTTGCCAGCATTGCCTTAAGCAAGTGTCCTGCTCACGTGGGCTTGAGAAGCGAAGAAATCAGTTGCATCATGGGAGATCCTAGGAAAGGTGGAGCCCCTGTAAAGTCAACATGTTCTCCTAAATGACACCAATGCCTCGGATTTATTACCTCAAAATTAAAATCAGATTTGAATCAAATTCAAAACACAATGGTTACATGTTATGGTCATAAAGCATGCTAATTTGTTTATTAAAAGTACTTCAGAAGTGAAATACAGATTCCCCTTTATAATGAAAACAAATGTATGTAAAACTCAATAATCATGGCTGTCAACTTCAGGAAAAGAATGAGCCACAATTTTACACGTTATCTTTTCAAACAGAAACATAATTGCAGAGAATAGATGCTAATGCAAGCAGACTGAGCAGAATTCACCAGGGAGTTTAGTGGTAGTCTAGTGGTTAAGCATGCTGGCTGTTAACGGTCCCAGATTCACTTCAGGAAATCAGATTTACTGCGATCCCAGTTGTGCATTACCAAATCACTTCAACACTTTGGAGTCTTTTACTGAAAGTGTCCTCAGATGAGAAGAAGCCTCTGCTAATGTCTTTTCTTCTGCTAAACCTAGCCTATCCTGTTACAGTGCCTGGATATTGAGTCTGTGTAATAGAATATCTTAAGAGGTCACATTACCTGCAGCCTGTCCAACACTAAATAGCTCCAAATCAATACTCTCTCTAAACCATATCTTTACAAACCCTTATAATTAAGACCATACTAGTTAGAAAGGATTGTGCCATTAATATAACTCACAGTCTCAGGGCTTTTTTGAAATACATGAGCTACGGAATTTCTATTAATATTATGTTTGTTATTTTGTTTGGTGCCCCTAGTGGTGCATAAATGTCACTGCAATTTTAACAGCAAATACAGGCAAACTGCTTTGATGAATTCCATTCTTATCTTTACAAAGTTATGACTTCAGACCGAGTGTGCTGCACATGTCCTGAAAAGTGAAGCCAAAGCATTTCGATCCAATATAGCTCATAAACTCCGCCCACTAAATGTAATCGAATGGGATGTGAGCAAAAACAAAAAAATCTAACTACACTTCAAAAATGTTTTTTCCAAAGATGGTTTCTGTAATCTTAGGTAGTTCTTATCATCCTGATGTATGTTCAAGTGTTCTTTTTTCCCAATAAGTTTGCCTTTAGTTAGTTATTTGATGCTATAAAAACGGGGTGTAACATCATGATTGACTGCTGTGCTTGCTCAGCTGCTTCTAGTTGCCCTAAATCGATGTAGACTCAGCAGCACGCCAAGCCAGCACCCGTGCCCGCTCAGCCCCAGCAGAAAGCAGAACCCGAGGTGAAGCACGGCTGACCATTCCCTAAGCACCAGGTACTCTGTCCTAAGCTAGTGCTGGACCGTGATCTGCCCAAGCAGCCCTGATATTTCTGGCACAAGGTGGAGAAGGCTTAGTCCTGCCAAAGCATGGTCACCATGGTCACCACCGAAGCAACCATGTGTGCACCTCCCAACCCCCCAGTTCAGTCCTGGGCTTCAGAGGCACAGTACTGGGCACCCCCCACCCATTGTATGGGCTCCCAGACCTCTGTTATAGTGAATCAAATAAAAAACAAACACCTTGACAAAAAGAGCATTTCTCCTCTGTTTCATGGCATGTCAAATTGATTCCGGGCATGTCAAATGAGGTGTTAGAGACAATAAAAAGGGGTTACTCACTCCAATTTGCTCACAGACATCCAACCAACATCCCCCCCAACCCCCCTTCAGGATGCCACCTTCATGTCCTCCTTGCCGAAGTACAGGTTCTGCTAGCAAAGGGTGGCTCAGCCGTGGTTCCCAGGAATCGTCCAGCTGTTGTCTGCAGCACCATGGCCAATCCCGCTGCGAAGGGACCTCCTTTCCAAAGCTGAGGGGTCAATCTGGCATCCCAAAATCGTTGTGGAGCCTCCACCTATGGCCTTCAAGCCTCCCCCAGAGTGTCATGAACATGATCTCTGAGGTTAGGGGCCTTTATATGCAGAAGTGGGCTATCTTTTCCGGCTGGTGCGCAGCCCGGCTTATAGAGCCCATTCCTTGTGAGATTGCTTCCATTCTCTCTTTCCTACGGATGCACTCAGTCCATGCTCAAAGTATACACGGCAGCTATTGCAGCGTACCATGCCCTTATTGCTGGCCAGTTGATTGGGAAACATGATGGTCAGATTTCTCAGAGGGGTCAGGAGGCTAAATCCGCCTCATCCCAACGCGGTCCCTTCCTGGGACCTGTCCACTGTCCTGAGAGCACTCAGAGGCTCTCCATTAGAGCTGCTCGTGCCCCAAACCTTCGGCCTCTCTCGCTAAAGAACTCTCTCCTGCTGGCTCTCGCATCGGTCAAGTGAATTGGTGACCTGCAGGCTCTCTTTGGGCCCAACGACAGCAAAGTTGTCCTTAAACCCAGATGAGGCTATATGTCTAAGGTGCTTTTAGAGTTTATCTCTCTCTCTCTGCTTTCCCCTCTGCTGAGGGTGAACAGACCACATCCACTCTGCCGGCGCTGGCCCTCAGGGTGTCCATCCAGTGCTCTAGCCAGTTCAGGCAACCAGAGCAGCTGTTTATGTGCTTCGGAGGCCACTCTTCTTTAGAAGATGAAGTTACTGGATAGTGGACACGATAGCGCTAGCCTACAAGTCATTGAACTTGCAGTGCCCCACCAGAGGAATGGCCTCCTCTTGGGCCTGGTCTAGTGGAATATCCATGGCTGACATGCCAGCTGGTCCTTGCCGTCTACCTTTACAACCTGGACGTCCCGGCCCTCCAGGCATGGGTTCTGTCAACCTAAATCAGAGATCAACCATACAGGCTCCGGTCCCTATCCCAAGCCTGCCATTTCTGGTCATTCTAAGTCCTTGAGTCTAGTAGCCTGCCTGGGACCCTCATCACTGAGCTAGCTTTGCAGGACTTCTTCCATTCTGTGCTAGTAGCACAGCGTTTTGCAGTGCGTTCCCCATCCATGCCAGAGATCGATGCAATGCGAGTGAACCATATCGAAAGGAAACGCTCCGGTTGCAAATGTACATTTAGGATACATTGCATATCCTGCTGTGCTACTGCGCAACGCTACTGCTATTCAGTCTCTGCGATTCCTCCTCCTACAGCAACTATTGCACCATGTCAAGCACAAAATGGCTTAAGACATGTTTTTTGGGGTGTTAATGAATGACTCAAATACCAGTAAACTGACTGCCGGTAACCTTAGTAACTTTCGTTGTAAATATCCAACAAATGCAAAAAGCTCAGCCGCAAACTTTGTCCAAGCATTTCCATTGCTAATTTATCACGCTTTTTAATTTTTCATGTTTTTTGACACAAACTGTTATTAAATCTGGCCCTAATTATGACACAGTTGAAGAGAATCACCATCCTCACCGCAGCTGAAAGAGCATTCACCGTCGATCCTGACCATCCTCTCATGTGATCATCTCACCTACTGTCCATTCCAAAGACCCGCGCTCCTTCGTTCCTCATGCCCAGCCTGCTTCGTTTCTTTTGTCCATTTAGAGCTGTGACAAGCTCACCTTTCTTATAAGATTTTCACTGACGATTACCAATGTGAAGAGTCCCATCATAAGGCATAGAAGCCTAGCGCATACGGTTACATTGATAATTCATAGCTTTGGATTAGATTTGGTGAATTGCAGAGGTCAGTTTTATGACAATGCATTGAATATGCCATTCCAGACCTGTACGACTTTCTTTCCTCTGTTGAACATGCTTATATGTATAATTGTATATTTACTATTTATACATAATATGTTTTTTCATTGGATACAGAAAACACTACATCGTTATGCAATTGGTAGACATCATACCATCTGATCTATTCCAATACATTTTTAAAAATACCTTCCCATTAACGTCTTTGTAATCTATGTGATGGAGAGCCAGATATGAATTATGCAGGCATTTCACACCACTACATTTATATATAGTCATTTAACAGACACTTTTATCAAAAGTGACTTACAAATGAGGAACACCAGTGAGTTGCGGTTCACAATGCCAAGTTTCAAGAATGCTTATGATTAGTACACACGCCAGAGCAGAAGTGACACGCAAAAGAGAAAGTGAAGAAGAATTCTTTCCCAGTTGCAATCCATTTGAAATTGTGATTTTGCTGACAACATTGCAACTTTTTGAGTAAAGCTGACTTGACAGTCTTTCGTATGTTGTTATTCAGTCTCTCTTTCCTGATGTTTATGCTGAACTGTGCATCTTTCTAAATTGCAAGAGGAAACATTCGTTTCTATACTGGGACGTATTAAAAGCAAATTTGAAACAAAAATGACAGCATCTTGTGTCCCTGTGCAAGTTGACAATAGAATCCGATTTAAAGAGAGCGCTGGGCTTCAATGACATTGGAAAAATATTTAATTTAAAATAAATGTTCATATCACAGATTTTTAGGAGGTAGGGGGACTCTCCTAATCATATAATTTGACATTACATTTTACATTACATGGTTCAAGTGGCGATTTTTCCTTCCATGTGGCACAGATCGAATATGACCAACGAACGTGTAAGCAGGAAAAAAGCACATGGATTCCAATATTCTCAGATGGGTTTCAGGCCTCATTCATATATGGAAATAAATTTGATATGAATCATACATCATTGAAAAAGCAATGGTGGCGAATGACCGAATTGCAAATCACGCCGTTTTTACTTCCAAAGCTTTTCCAGGTCAGTGCTTCTACCTCGGGTTGTTTCGGTCGTCGTAAAAATATAAACAGACAAGGTCTGAGGGGTGAGTTTTGCTTACCGGCAGGTTTTGCTACACGTTTCTTCAGTGATGCCGTCCTCGTCATCGCCCCACACATCTACAGCAGAGAATATTAATGCTATCAGGACAGCACAGCAGCACACCAGCGCAAAGATCACAATGCATTTGTGCTGAGACTGCAAGAAACAAGAGGAAGAAGCAAAGACACTCATTCAGAGGTAGAGTTTACACATGAGCAGTTGCTTGGCTTTGTGCAGAAGGAAACAATTCAGTTTATCCATGCTGCCCTTTTACAAAGTCTTGACTGTGTTTGTGTTCTACTAGAGCAGGTTTTCCTGCTTGAATGTTGATTATTTCCCCATATTCTCCATTGTTTTGCGGCTCCTCTCTTCCCAGTCTGTCAGTAACGCTCTGTTTAGTTCCTGTCTCTATGAAGCCCCGCCTTCTGAAAAGCACACTGTGCTCTGATTGGTCGGCTGGAGCAGTGATTGGTGTTGGGACAATGTCCCGCCCCTTACCATAACCGGCAGTTTCAACACATGGCTAACTCAACAGGCCCCACCCCTTTATTCTGTGCATGAATTATTATAGTGAGGAATATTGTGACGTGTTCTCAGCTGAATTTGACAGCCAGTGATCATTCACCATGCACTTTCATTTTGATAGCACTCGTGTTCCATGGGACGAAAAGTCATCGGCTCAATCAGCTCCCTCGGTTCCTAATGTTATCATGTACATGAAAGCAGGACCCTGATTCAAACAGATAACCTCAACTTTCAGTTCCAAAACCGGAGGTAACATTCAGGGAAAGCAAGTAGCCAAAGCAACTCACTCTCTGAACAGAAGCTGCTCATGTTCCATCTTGAGCTTCAGACAGTTGCAGTCATGATACTGATATGAGGAAAAATACATAGGTGGGCCTAACAATGGCACCCATTAACTGACTTAAAACACCAAAATGCAAATTGATGAACTTGGATGGTTCATGTTTGGGCACCAAAATTATGTGACACTCACTGAAAATAAACTAAACAAGACTGCATAAATGAAGTGGAGAGAAGACCAACCCAAGCTCAAAGTAACATGTATTTACATGGAGGAAAGCAGTGATATATAAACAACATACAATAAACATTCCAACTCCTTTGAACTTTCAGAGAAACATACACTATATTGGCAAAAGTGTTGTGACGCCTGCCTTTCCATGCACATGAGCTTTAATGCCATCCCATTCTTAATCCGTAGGGTTTAATATGGAGTCGGCCCACCCTTTGCAGCTCTAACAGCTTCAGCTCTTCTGGGAAGGCTTTCCACAAGGTTTAGGAGTGTGTTTATGGGAATTTTTGACCATTCTTCTAGAAGCGCATTTGTGAGGTCAGGCACTGATGTTGGACGAGAAGGCCTGGCTCGCAGTCTCCGCTCTAATTCATCCCAAAGGTGTTCTATCGGGATGAGGTCAGGACTCTGTGCAGGCCAGTCAAGTTCCTCCACACCAAACTCGCTCATCCATGTCTTTATGGACCGACGCTTTGTGCACTGGAGCGCAGTCATGTTGGGACAGGAAGGGGCTGTCCCCAAACTGTTCCCACAAAGTTGGGAGCATGAAATTGTCCAAAATGTCTTGGTGAAGCATTAAGAGTTCCTTTCACTGGAACTAAGGGGCCAAGCCCAACCCCTGAAAAACAACCCCCAGAGAAGCGTGATTGGTCACTCCAGAGAACACGTCTCCACTGCTCCAGAGTCCAGTGGTGGCGTGCTTTACTCCACTGCATCCCACGCTTTGCATTGCACTTGGTGATGTAAGGCTTGGATGAGCTGCTCGGCCATGGAAACCCATTCCATGAAGCTCTCTATGCACTGTTCTTGAGCTCATCTGAAGGCCACAGAAGTTTGGAGGTCTGGAGCTATTGACTCTGCAGAAAGTTGGTGACTTCTGCGCACTGTGACCCTCAGCATGCGCTGACCCCGCTCTGTGATTTTACATGGCCTACCACTTCGTGGCTGAGTTGCTGTTGTTCCCAATCGCTTCCACTTTGTTATAATCCCACTAACAGTTGAGCGTGGAATATTTAGTAGTGAGGAAATTTCAGGAATGGACTTATTGCACAGGTGGCAACCTATCACGGTCCCACGCTTGAGTTCCCTGAGCTCCTGAGAGCGACCCATTCTTTCACAAATGTGTGTAGAAGCGTCTGCAGGCCTAGTGCTTGATTTATACACCTGTGGCCATGAAGGGATTGAACACCTGAACTCAGGGATTTGGAGGGGCGGCCCAATACTTTTGGCAATATAGTGCATGTTCCTGTGATCGGAGATGGCATGATGGTGACGGATAGACCCTACGGGACTTCCCGCATGTACAGTCAAAACAGACTAGGACCCAAAATAGTACCTTGACGAAGGCCATATTATAGGATGAACGAAGAGGAAGAACAGTTTCTAATGTTCACAGAGAATATTCTATCCTGTAGGCTAAATAAGAATCATTTTAGTGCAGTCCCCCGAATGCCAACATCAACATTGAGTGATCACCAGTGCAGAATGCAGCGCTGAGCTCTATCTTGATTCAGATTACACACAGCCCAGAGTCAACAGCTACTAAATCATTTACAACTTTTAAAAGAGTGATCATTGTGCTCTAAATATGGACTGAAATTAATCCAGGGTATCATCCTCTAATATATTTGACAAGACCTGTTTTCTAAAGGATGAACCACTGCTTGTTTAAGACAGGGCGGGACAGCACCATTAATTAAAGAGCGGTTTGGACATACTAGGATCTATGATGACAATCAAGTCTTTCAGAAATCAAGGAGGAATAGGGTCTAAAGGAGTGAATGTCAGTTTCGGTTACACTATTTCGATGGTCCACTTTAGACATTCCATTGACTATAATTATCATTTAATAATATTAGGTCATTCGTGTCAGATTGACCATTTTTGGACACTTCCCCGGCTCAAATTTGTACTTTGTGTACATTTTTTCTGTAGAAAGACAAACATAAATAGTGCTGAAAGCCAGAATATTAAACATCACGGATGATTATTGACTGATTCATCACGGTTTCATTGAGTTTGTCCAAATGAGATCTGGAGCCAAATTACAGGCGTGTAAACATGACTTTAGAAAGACGGCCGCATCATTATCAGAGACTGGCAGATCTATCAGTGAAATCTGCTGACTTTATCAATCTGTGTCATTATATGCCCACGGCGGCGCTCAGACATGGGGAATACGCACTTGTGTTTTTTCCCCTCAAGTTGCCTGTAACTCAAGAAGAATTAAAGATATCTTAATATCTTTATTCTGATTCTTAATATTGTATTAAATTATTATATCATTTAAACGATTGCATATTCAATTTAAATGGTGAAATTACATCAAAACAGTTGTGTAGATATGCAATAACACTGTATGTTACTGTGGGTCATTAAACATCCATTGTAAAACAGTTGTCAAATATTAAATGTTTAGCTACATATTATATGGAACTCACACTCATCTTCAGTGAATATTAAACCCCGCCTTCTTTGATCTGATTGGCCATCATGCTGACATTGATGAGCGCTGTTTGACCACTGAGACCAGCCTAAAAAAGCAACTTAAACTATCTGCCATCCTAACAACAAACAGAGCGGTGTGTGATAGAGAGCAGCATCAAGAAATATCAAATATTGGGAGGGACAATTTGGCCATTTCCAATTATTGGGGAAGACACAAACACACAGCCAATAAGAGCTCTCAATGACAACATGAAAGCATGCTCACACAATGAGACCAGTGAACAACAGAAGACACACATGGAATGTCCGAACGCTGATTCTGCAACCAATCTAGACCGAAGTGCCGGTGTTGTGCTGAATTCTGACCTCCTGCCAGATTATTACCCCCCAAGTATTGGTAGGTGTGGGGAGGGGCTAGGATTAGGGGTGGGGAGGGGCTAGGATTAGGTGTGGGGAGGGGCTAGGATTAGGGGTGGGGAGGGGCTAGGATTAGGGGTGGGGAGGGGCGGGGCTAGGATTAGGGGTGGGGAGGGGCTAGGATTAGGGGTGGGGTTAATAGTAGGCAGTCAGGTACGACTTCAATGAGGGGGATAATAATTTGGCAGGGGGTCGAAATTCAGCACAACACCGAGATCCGAGGGAACTGAGACCCACACACTCAGGCGTCAGGGTTCTGCCACCAAACCAAGAATAAACCAGACCGAAGAGACAGAACATATATAATTAATATATAATTATAATTTAGAATAATTTCATTGGAAAAATATTTTGTTCTTGCAGCTTCGAACTTTGTAAAGCATTTATTATGAGCCACCACAAATCCTAATCCTAATGGCGGTTTTCTTGTGTCCTGTCAGAGCAGAGGAATGGAATTAATCCAGTGTCAAATCCATATCAGGTTTTCCTTTCCTGCTGATCTGAGGTCAGCTGACCCTAACCCACACTCACTGTAAAATACTCTGACCTCCCACCTAACACAACCAGAGCGCTGTACGCTTCAATGAGGGACCAGCTCGGTAAAAGGAGACCGTCTGTCTTGAAGCAGGTTATTGATTGTAGGCTGGAATCTCATGATCAATAAGTCAATTAAACCTGCATTAGCCAGACACGGGATCCAACTGAAGTCCATGGCAAACCAGAGCGCTGGTGAACACGTCACAGGTTTCACAGCGTGATCATGTGCAGAATTCATGATCATGGTGTTCTGTTCCACTTATAATGATTTCACATTCAGTAACGGCATTATCACATTATACACGTCACAGAATGAGTTAATTGAGTTGAGCAGAACATGCACACAATCAGCTAGCCTGTTTACAGACTAATTTTACTGACATGACAGAAACCGTGTATAATACGGCTGTTTGTGCATGTAAATTATATGCAAAGTTACAAAGCAAAATTCACATCAAAGTGAGTAAAAGCTCGGCTCCTGAACTGCCTTGTTTGTAGTCCTTCCATTCGTTCCATTTCCACATCATCATTTAACACATCTGCATAATGCCCATCCACAAACACAGGTAGTTCTAGGACAGGAAGGGTTAGTGTTGGGTTAAGGCCCCGATGTACTTCAAGAGAATATGCAGAAGGAATTGGCGTGACATCATTTTGAACTTAAACTGGTCAAAACAAAGACCGTTTCAGTAGTTTGAAACCATTCACCAAAGCGAACTTTCTGGAAAAATTCCCTTCGGCTCTACCACTCCTCCTAACCTCCATTGGTCCATTACGATTACATAATAGATGGGTGTGATCTCATTCATTCACGGTCCATCAAGTGAAAACATGAACACACTGATAAGTGGCTTTATAGGTGAAACTGAAGGTAAAATTATAATCGAAATTCTGATTCCTGAAATGTAAGAACTTTTTAACACTGATGCTGTTTTTCCTGTTTAGTACTTAAGCTGCTTTGAAGCAATCTGTATTGTATAAAGCACAATCACAATATAAATAAGCATGACTTCACTTGACCGGAGTGTCAGAGCTGGTGTAAACAGATCCACAGCCCTTTGATCAGATCTGCTTTAACTGCTCTTTTCCTCATTTTTGTTGCATGTTTGATCTGAGATTCTATTCGACCGAGTACAGACCTGATTGGTCTATCATGTCTGGTCTTAGACTGGTTCAGACCTGGATCGGTCTATCAGGTCTGGTCTTAGACTGGTTCAGACCTGGGTCGGTCTATCAGGTGCTGTCTTAGACTGGTTCAGACCTGGGTTGGTCTATCAGGTCTGGTCTTAGACTGATTCAGACCTGGGTTGGTCTATCAGGTCTGGTCTTAGACTGGTTCAGATCTGGGTTGGTCTATCAGGTCTGGTCTTAGACTGGTTCAGACCTGGGTTGGTCTATCAGGTCTGGTCTTAGACTGGTTCAGACCTGGGTCAGTCTATCAGGTCTGGTCTTAGACTGGTTCAGATCTGGGTCGGTCTATCATGTCTGGTCTTAGACTGGTTCAGACCTGGGTCGGTCTATCAGGTGCTGTCTTAGACTGGTTCAGACCTGGGTCAGTCTATCATGTCTGGTCTTAGACTGGTTCAGACCTGGGTTGGTCTATCAGGTGCTGTCTTAGATTGGTTCAGACCTGGGTTGGTCTATCAGGTCTGGTCTTAGACTGGTTCAGACCTGGGTTGGTCTATCAGGTCTGGTCTTAGACTGGTTCAGACCTGGATCGGTCTATCATGTCTGGTCTTAGACTGGTTCAGACCTGGGTCAGTCTATCAGGTCTGGTCTTAGACTGGATCAGACCTGGGTCAGTCTATCAGGTCAGGTCTTAGACTGGTTCAGACCTGGGTCAGTCTATCAGGTCTGGTCTTAGACTGGTTCAGATCTGGGTCGGTCTATCATGTCTGGTCTTAGACTGGTTCAGACCTGGGTCGGTCTATCAGGTGCTGTCTTAGACTGGTTCAGACCTGGGTCAGTCTATCATGTCTGGTCTTAGACTGGTTCAGACCTGGGTTGGTCTATCAGGTGCTGTCTTAGATTGGTTCAGACCTGGGTTGGTCTATCAGGTCTGGTCTTAGACTGGTTCAGACCTGGGTTGGTCTATCAGGTCTGGTCTTAGACTGGTTCAGACCTGGATCTGTCTATCATGTCTGGTCTTAGACTGGTTCAGACCTGGGTCAGTCTATCAGGTCTGGTCTTAGACTGGATCAGACCTGGGTCAGTCTATCAGGTCAGGTCTTAGACTGGTTCAGACCTGGGTCAGTCTATCAGGTCTGGTCTTAGACTGGTTCAGATCTGGGTCAGTCTATCAGGTGCTGTCTTAGACTGGTTCAGATCTGGGTCGGTCTATCATGTCTGGTCTTAGACTGGTTCAGACCTGGGTCGGTCTATCAGGTGCTGTCTTAGACTGGTTCAGACCTGGGTCAGTCTATCATGTCTGGTCTTAGACTGGTTCAGACCTGGGTCGGTCTATCAGGTGCTGTCTTAGACTGGTTCAGACCTGGGTCAGTCTATCATGTCTGGTCTTAGACTAGTTCAGACCTGGGTTGGTCTATCAGGTCTGGTCTTAGACTGGTTCAGACCTGGGTTGGTCTAACAGGTGCTGTCTTAGACTGGTTCAGACCTGGGTTGGTCTATCAGGTGCTGTCTTAGATTGGTTCAGACCTGGGTTGGTCTATCAGGTCTGGTCTTAGACTGGTTCAGACCTGGGTCGGGCTATCAGGCGCTGTTTTAGACTGGTTCAGACCTGGGTTGGTCTATCATGTCTGGTCTTAGACGGGTTCAGACCTGGGTCAATCTATCAGGTCAGGTCTTAGACTGGTTCAGACCTGGGTCAGTCTATCAGGTCTGGTCTTAGACTGGTTCAGATCTGGGTCGGTCTATCATGTCTGGTCTTAGACTGGTTCAGACCTGGATCGGTCTATCATGTCTGGTCTTAGACTGGTTCAGACCTGGGTCAGTCTATCAGGTCTGGTCTTAGACTGGATCAGACCTGGGTTAGTCTATCAGGTCAGGTCTTAGACTGGTTCAGACCTGGGTCAGTCTATCAGGTCAGGTCTTAGACTGGTTCAGACCTGGGTCGGTCTATCAGGTCTGGTCTTAGACTGGTTCAGATCTGGGTCGGTCTATCATGTCTGGTCTTAGACTGGTTCAGACCTGGGTCGGTCTATCATGTCTGGTCTTAGACTGGTTCAGACCTGGGTTGGTCTATCAGGTGCTGTCTTAGATTGGTTCAGACCTGGGTCGGTCTATCAGGTCTGCTCTTAGACTGGTTCAGACCTGGGTCGGTCTATCAGGTCTGGTCTTAGACTGGTTCAGACCTGGATCAGTCTATCATGTCTGGTCTTAGACTGGTTCAGACCTGGGTCGGTCTATCAGGTCTGGTCTTAGACTGGATCAGACCTGGGTCAGTCTATCAGGTCAGGTCTTAGACTGGTTCAGACCTGGGTCAGTCTATCAGGTCTGGTCTTAGACTGGTTCAGATCTGGGTCGGTCTATCATGTCTGGTCTTAGACTGGTTCAGACCTGGGTCGGTCTATCATGTCTGGTCTTAGACTGGTTCAGACCTGGGTTGGTCTATCAGGTCTGGTCTTAGACTGGTTCAGACCTGGGTTGGTCTAACAGGTGCTGTTTTAGACTGGTTCAGACCTGGGTGGGTCTAACAGGTGCTGTCTTAGACTGGTTCAGACCTGGGTCAGTCTATCATGTCTGGTCTTAGACTGGTTCAGACCTGGGTTGGTCTATCAGGTGCTGTCTTAGACTGGTTCAGACCTGGGTTGGTCTAACAGGTGCTGTTTTAGACTGGTTCAGACCTGGGTTGGTCTAACAGGTGCTGTCTTAGACTGGTTCAGACCTGGGTTGGTCTATCATGTCTGGTCTTAGACTGGTTCAGACCTGGGTTGGTCTATCAGGTGCTGTCTTAGACTGGTTCAGACCTGGGTTGGTCTATCAGGTCTGGTCTTAGACTGATTCAGACCTGGGTTGGTCTAACAGGTCTGATCTTAGACTGGTTCAGACCTGGGTTGGTCTAACAGGTGCTGTCTTAGACTGGTTCAGACCTGGGATGGTCTATCAGGTCTGGTCTTAGACTGGTTCAGACCTGGGTTGGTCTAACACTAGGCACCTATACCTCCATGTGTTATGTTATTTCTTGTGGTGTTCCTCAAGGCTCAGTTTTGGCTCCTCTATTATTTAACCTGTCCTTCCTTTAGCTGCTGTAATGAATCAGTACAGCATTTCCTTTCACCAGTATGCAGATGAGCTCTTCTTGATGATCTTTCACTTCCACCATGCCCACAATTCAATTTCCACTGTACTCTAGAAATCTCTACATCTGAACAAATAGGCTCTTAAACACTAATAAGGATGCGGCTGCACGAACGCTAACTCGCTCTAAAATGAGAAATCGCATTACTCCGACACTCAGATCCCGTCACTATCATTCAGAATTTAATTCAAGATCCTCTTATTAGTTTTTAAATGCCTTCATGGTACTGTCCCAATGTCTTTCCAGTATGTTGAATAAATGTACTTCAGCTGTACTAAAATTGGTGATTTAGCCTTTAGTCATTTCGGTCCCAAGCTTTGAAACTCTCTTCCTGAAAACCTACGAGCAATCGACTCGCTGTGCACTCTGAAAATCTCAAAACACACGTTATTGTTGTATTTTGTTTTATTAGCTGTCCCATTGATTCCCATACTTCATGTGCTTGAGCTACTCCTGCCAGCAGGACACGTCCATTCACTGTGATGCGTTTAAACAGCGTGAGCACAGCCTTCTGAAGAACCCCAGCATTAGGAGCCAGTGCATCTCATCTGAGGATTGCCACTGTGAACTGTTTTGTAAGCGAATCGTAATGTAATGCGGGGTTCATAAAGTAACTGAATCAGTGCCAGAAGCTACATCACAAAACTCAAGCCATGTCATAATGACGGTTATGAACATTGTTTTCAAATCACTTGTGATAGCAGGGGTCATGACTCTTCCTATGCACAATTGTTTACTGTTAAACTAATGTAACTTTTCATTATTTTCAATAGATTGAACAAAAAAGGCATGAGAAGTGATCGAGTGGCTCTTAAAAGAAACAGCTGCTAATAATTACGTTTTTACGTCACAAAAATAAAACCTGACATACTGTCCGGGTAAATCTCTGCAGAGCCCCTGGATAGGCCGGCGGTCACTGACCCTAATTAAGAGACGAGACTGATGACCGCCGGCACTCGCTCAGAGGCAACCACAGCAGTCGCTAGATTACACTTGGTGGAGCAAACCTGTAATAAGTGTACTGAAAGATAGCATCTGACTAATCTACTGTTCTCCTCAAAGCGTGTCCGTTTCTGCCTGCTTTATTTTGTTTTATAGGTTTTTGAGATTTCTTGTTGGAACCTGATTTATCATCTGGTCAGTAAATCACGTTCTGCCCGGAGATCTCACAGTCTAGTTCAGTGTGTGTGTGTGTGTGTGTGTGTGCAGTTGAAATTCATTCTAATGTTATTTGAAATGATCATGTTCACATTCAGGTGGGCATGCAGAAAATACACTGAGAGTATCAAAAGAGTGACTCTACACCCGTTACAGTTGGGATGCCAACTACAGTACATGTCCAGAAAACCTGCACGAGTACAACACGCTCTCCTGTATTTCCCACCAGGTTTGGTGTATTGCACAGTCAGTATAAAACCCTCCAATCTGCTCCTTTAAGAAACTACTGTAACTTACACATGCGCCAGAGCCCGAAGCACATCGTCTCAAACTAACACTCCATCACTCACATTACCCTTCAGCACAAGGGACACTTCATTAAACCCACCGGAGGTTACAAGAGTGTCAGAGAGTAAAGGTGAATATCATTTATTTTCTCTTGTTTCAACAGGAAAATCTTGCTCCGTTCTTTGCAGCCCTTTCGGAGCGCCTGATGCTGAAGAGATGCCATCTCCACATGCACTTGATTATGTGTGAAGACTCACCTTCATGATGGACTGAGAGTGTCGTCTGAAGCTCAACTCTGGGTGTCTGACGCAGCCGAGTGCCTGCAGCCCTTTATTGATCTGGTGAAGGCACCGTTTCCAGTGTTGTGAGCTCCTCAGTATGAGCCTGATCGCTCCATCCCTCCTGTGCCAGATACAACCTCTTCAACCAGTCCAGCCAATGAGAACGCAGCTGCTCTCTGACCCCTCCCACCAGCAGAGAGCCTGAAAAACACTCATTCAGAACCACATCAGAGGATCGGTTACACACACGCAGATCAATCCATCACAAGAGCTGATAAAGGGAATGCACATGCACATAAACACAACTATTACATTATAAGCTAAATATTCTTCCTCTAATTGCCCTGAAGATACAGCAATAAAACGAAACAAAGGTATAAAACCAAATAATGGATTAACTGATTTCAAATGAAGATGAATATTTGGAGAGATAGACTGAACACAATAATGCAAAACATCAATTCAGCATTTCCTGTGATGCAATGCATTAGTACTTCCAGAAGGGGGCGCCATTTGATCTGTGTTCAATAGAAGTGGACACACACACACACACACACACACACACACCGGCAGTAGGTGCATTCATGTCATGTTGCATTTACCGTAATATACTAGTATGTATCGCTGGATTGTCTTTTATGTTTCTCTACTATATTTCCTGTTGATCACCTGCTTTCCACTAACAGGTAACGCTGCGTTCCATTTACACTGGAACAGGTCATAGATGGGACTGACCGCAGGCCGGACACTAAGATGGACGCGCCAGACCTTTGCTCTTTCAGAATACAAACGCTTAAAAAGGGTATTTTTCAGAGATAATGCCAAAGTATCACGGAGTGCAGCAGAGAGTTTGAGACAAACAGAACAGAAGTGCTAATACACAGTATTTTACCACTGTTGCACTACACTGTGAAATCCAACACTTTTTAGTTAACTTAATTGTAAAAATCTAGTAATATGTACTGTAATATGTACTTAACCCAAGTTAAGATTAACTGATTGGTTTGAGTACCATTTTATCAAGCAAAAAAACCCACAAATCACCATTATGGAGATCAGTATTCCCTTTGGTTGGGCACTTCATTCATATTATTGTAATTCTCTTCCTATTGATGCAGAAATCACAGTTATTTGGTTTCAGAGGAAGATAAGTAATAAATAGGTTGCTTTTAAAAGTTTTTTAAAGACCTAGCTGAATAATTAACTATAGTTAATGATTTAGTCAGAAATTAGGTCACCTTTTAAAACTAACCTATGTAATATTTCACTTTATTTTTGCATAATGATCATTTACAATTATATTGCTAACACTTGCGTCATACACACCTGTGAAACCTTTAATAGGGCTGATATAATCCCTCTATATCTGTGACAATATCCTGCTCGTGTCACACACACTTCAACGTTCAGCATCAAAACACAACAGTGGTGGCTATAGCAAGTCAAGAGCAAACCTAAAGTAAAGATCAAGTACTCTCTCAGTTCTTGTTTCGTTACTAGAGCTCTTGTGGAAGTGAACTATACTAACTGAGCATTTGTTAGCACAACACACTATTCCTGTTTCACTGGCAACTGGTTTGCATGTGTTTCTGGTCCTCTTGGTTTAGGGGTCACACGTCTCCTTTACGGTCAAAAGTGACCAAAGCCTTAAACTGTAACTCCCCCCAAGAAAAACAATGTAATATATTTTAGTTCAATAATACTTTTGATTATTTAGAATTGATCATTTTATGATACTTTGCAATATTTATAAAATTTTTATTAGCTATTTTCCCCATTGAAAAATTAAATTCTAATATATTTTTCAATTAAAACAGTTTTCCATGTTAAAATGGAGACGAGGCATTCAAAATCCAATTTTTTGAATGTAGATTAGTGCCATCTGGTGGGAGTAAAAACTTCTGGAAAAACTGATGTTGTGACCGCTAGATTCCTATATAACTCTATATAAAGCGGCTTATAAATTCTCTAGTGTTTTTAGACATAAATACTTATTTTTATTAAGTTGTGGATTTGGATTTATACTTAGATATACTCAAAGACTACTTTTTTGTCTTTTATGTTGATTTGAAGTGTCAGTTTTTACATTAATTTTTACTACATTCAAACCTGAGCAGAGAGCAGAACATTTTGAACACATAACATTAAAATTCAATAAAAATGTAACAAAAAATAACAGGTATGTTTCATCACTTTTTTGTGTCTATTTTGCACTCTTGATATTTTCTTGATACACGTTTTCCGCATCATGGCTGATTTGTGGTTTGGATCTCCAAAAGATTCCCTGAGTTTTTGTATTTTTGCATATTTCATATATGTCATATGTCAAAATGCATATTTTTTTACTTATGTCGGTCCTTGTTGACTATGAAGGAGCCGAATGTGACAATTTTTTTCCCCGACCCTTTAACATATCCGAATCATCTCCATGATTGTTTTGTGTGTTCACATAGCTAATGCAACAAAAGTCACCAAGTGTCATCCCATTCCGATGAAGAATTATTTAAAACATTTCAAAACGTAAAATGCTTTGGTCATTTTTGACGAAGAGCACCAGAGGGTTTTAAGTCAGTCTACCTAATGAGATGTAACTGAGCGGGCGATGCGCTGATCAGCCGTATTAGATAAGTTGAGCTGTTGTGCTTTCAAGTTTACCAGTTACAACTCAGACTTCGGAGCGTTCCAGTTAAACATTCCTACTGGGAACTAGGAGCTTTCCAAATGGAACACACCACAGGGATGCTCCGATCCATCACATTCTATGGCTAGGTAGTCACTAAATTTGGCCGGTCTCATGAACTGATCACAATTTGATGAAAAGGTCTGAACTAGCAGAATATAAAAAGCATATTTGTTTTAAAGATAAGTGTTAGTGTGAAACTGCTCATGTAAACAGCCGTGGCAGAGGATGGGCGCGGGACGACCCACTTTGAATCGTGGCCAGCACAGTTTTTTCCAAATAGATGCATGAAATAACTGAATAAACAATAATGATTATATAAATGCCTTGTCACAGTATGTGATTTATTTAGTTAAAAGGATGAAGGTCAAGTGCAGGTGAGGTTTTCCCTCTCCCTGTAAGTGCACGTCACACGCTTGTGAAAAACGAAACGTTAAATAGGATTCATCAGTTTCTGTTCTGTTAGGACGTAAACCTGTAATAGTAAGAATTGTGCGTTTGTGGAGTTGAATTTGAAAATGGCAAAGCAAATATCAACTGGTTGGTACTTTAAAAAGCCCAAACTGGAAAACCAAAAACGCATGATATGCAATGGATTATCAAAATTAAAACAGCACAAAGAACATATTTCAGGCAGGCTGATTATGTTGCCTAAAGAATTTATTTAATTTGCATAGTTTATGTGAGAAAAATACATAAATCCATAATGTTTTAAAAGTTTCTATTATTTACGTGTAGCCTAATATATATATATATATTTATAAATAATGTGTAAAAAGAACAATACACAAACTTTATGTATACTGATGTTTGCAGAAGTAGGTCAATGTGATGTCATTTTAATCCAGATTACAAAACTCCCACAGGTTAGCATTAGCTAGTCTGTTTAGCCGCTTACCTGTTCCACTAATAATAATAATAAAGTGCATTAATTGATGACTGTAGGCCATCCCAGAAGAGTACAACAGATCAGAGATGTATTATTACTCACATCATCACCATGATTCCCTCTTTTCAGATATCAGCAATGCCAGCAAATGAAGCTTTTCATGCTAACGCTGAGCTCTTTTAAACCGCGGGTCGATCTGTGCTGCACACTGGGGATGTTTGGACCGCGGGCAATAACATCTTTTTAAATAATGTTTTAAACACTTTCTTGATTTTACCTCTATAGTTGTGCTGTAAGTTCACTTTAAAGAAGATCTGTATTTCTCATTTTCATTCATGGAGATATGGAAATATGCCATGCTTTAGTTTAGTGGACGATTGCTGTCCCCTAGTGGAAAACAAATACTTTACAGTTTTTACAGACGCTAGGACACATTTCTCAATACTTGGGTCACTTTTGCAAAACTCTTCACACAGTGAGCACAACAGAAGTCTGTGTGAGTTAAACTGAGGATCAATTATCATTGCTTTGGCACAAAATGCTTTCAGTGACATCTCTCAAATTTCATGAATTCTCTTCTCACTCACCCACTTCTCCCAAGGTTTTTTTCTCCATTCTGGCCCTGAAGGAGTTTTGGTTCCTTGCCACCGTTGCCTCTGGCTTTTGGCTTGCTCAGTTGGGGACTCCTAAATCTCATCTATATTCCCGATCTGCCCGCATTGACACTATATGATACTGAAATGAGCTGGATAACATCACCGTTTCACCAGAACGGCTGTACAAATTCTGTTGCATTATTTTCCTGTTAACACTGTGAAGCTGCTCTGAAACAATTGGTGATTTGATTTGATTTGATTTGATTTGACTCTGACACAACAACTGCCAAAACTCTTTGTATGTACAGGCCAATTTGCACATGCTTACATACGGTTTTCAAAACTGTTAAACTTATCTTCAAAACAATATCATAATACAAAACATAACAAAACTACATTTCTACAGTAATATTTTAATGCAATATATTTTAAATCTTCAAATTAAATGCTATAAAAACAATTAATTACTTAAGTTACTTTTGCAAATATTCACAGCATAACATCAGGTCAGGATGAAACCGTTGTACACTGTGCCTTTTGAGAGGAACTCTGAACATGTCAAGCAACTCAGGAGCCAGTATGTCCAGGTAAGATCACAGTAAAATACAGAACTGTTTTTGAACAAAACCAAAAACAATTTTTACAAATGTACTACTGTAACCGCTTATGTTGCCTTGTGGAGTTATTTTAGAGACTCATGGAGATTGAAGGCAGGCAAACGCCCCACATTTTCATCTTTGTGGATGAGGCGAGTTTGAACTTGGAGGGAGGAATGTGATTGGGAAGAGAGCCACAGTGAATGTCCCGGGCCAGAGGGGTGCCAACATCACAATGTGCGCAGCGATCTCCACTGATGGACTGCTGTTACACAGACCGGGCCACACAACACTGAACGTCTCCTTGCGTTCCTGCATGATCTCTATGGAAGGGTTGTGCTAGGTGAGGAAAGGGATGCAGAGAGAAGGAATCCGCCAACATTTATCATTGTATGGGACAATGTGGCATTTCTCCACTCCCGTGCAGTCACCGAGTGGTTTGCGGCCCATCCCAGAATGGAGTCACTCTTCCTCCCACCTTACTCTCCATTCCTCAACCCCATAGAGGGATTCTTTTCCTCATGGAGGTGGAAGGTTTATGACCACCATCCACATGACAAACGTCCCTCCTGGACGCAATGAATGCTGGATGCCAGGACATATCAGCAGAAGATTGCCAGGGATGGATCAGGCATGCCAGAAGATTCTTTCCTTTCCTAGGTGTATTGCCCTAGATGACATAAGATGTGATGGGGATGAGAACCTGTGGCCAAATGGAGAAGACCGAGTAGACTAGCACTACTATTGTATCTGTATCAGTGGATGGTGTGTATACAAATTCTTGTATTTTGGAATTTATAAACTCTAGAATATAAGAAATTATAAACAGAGGTGTCACTACACAAAAAAACCTTGTCTAATGCTACATGTTATTGTTTTGTGGGTGACTGTGTTTGTCGGCTGTCAACCTTTGCTCGTGTTCTGGAAGGAGTTGATCTGAGACCTGAATAAAGTGTTTTGGTAACTGAACTGCTTTGTCAAGCTGAAAGCTGGTTAGGAGACCCGTGTGAAGAGTTTCGCAAAAGTGACCCGAGTATTGAGAAATGTGTCCTAGCATCTGTAAACTAATATTTATTAATGGCTGTATTCATATAACGGGCCTAGCTCGTGTCCAGTAGCTGTCGCTGTGCTCCTGGTAAATCACTCCCCTCTCAACTCTTTCTTTCCTGGGGTTATTGCTGGATCTGCAAGAGAAACCGGCTGGTTGATGTTCTGCTAGAGAATGAAACCGCTCAAACTAAACGCTTCTGATTGGCTTTCTCCATAAGATTGGCTGCTTCAACAGCACCCAGTCATCATCACTAGAACACTGATACAAGATGCATGTAAACCTTTTTCTTGCAGTCGCTGGAACCAAATCCATTTAAAGGAAAGTCTGTTCACTCGACGGCCTCTGGCCAGCCAAATCACATTACAAATAAACACCTTTACAACCATTAAGAAGGTGCATTCTGCGTACTATGAATGGTGAATTGCACTAATATGGAACATTTTTTGCATTTCAGACTTCTGTGACATTGCAATGTGTAGCCAAAATATTAAATGCACCCCGTATACCATTAAAAAACCTAGGATGTGTCCAAATCAAATAAAAACAGAAAATGCAGATGACACATTCATAAAAGAAATGATAGGCATATTAGAACTCTTAGTGTAATCTGGATCTGCCTAATGTAGACAGTGACACGTCTATGATAAAATAGACAGAATAATAAAATCTTAATTTATTAATTCTCTTGGTTATGGACGCATGAAACATGGAAAATTGAACCATCAGCAGATAAATAATAGAATATGATAGTTTGATGCATTTATTATAAAAACATTAAGTAACTAATATCATTGGCCTATGTCGAGTTAGAGTCAGAATTCCTGACTGTTTCCTAGTTCATTTTACTAAACAAACACAAACAAACACAACAGGCACGGCCTAGGCCTATTTGAAGGAAAAATATAAAATCTTGCAACTTGTAAAAACAACCCACAGCTTGAGCAAACTTTAGGCTAGATTCAACCTTGAGGCAGAATTCATGAACATGCTGTGAACACTATTGCATAAAACACCAAAAACCTCTCAGTAACCAAACCATGCCCCGCCACACATTTTGACATATGTGTCCCACATATTTCATCTCGATTGGACTAATGGTTTTGAAGATATCACCGTTGCACAAACCATAAGGCGAAACCAGGCATGTTTGGTATCGTTGGACTCGGCAAGGTTTCAGGAGTCTAAGGAGGTGACTCCCGTGAAAAGCGCGGACTCAAAACTTCTCAGGATCCTTCAGGGCATCATGCCGATGATGCATACCGAGTTTCGTTCCGATCGGCCTATGTTAACCTTGTCTAACAGATGCTCACATTTCATTGGTCGATGGCGGCTGTGTTTTTTGAGATATGCCAGTGTCCTCGTGGACAGACATGGCACCCTGGACAAAGACAGCGCATGCCAATTCTCAAGCCAATCGCACTACAGTTGAGTGGTTATAGCCATTTTCATGTTTTTCCTATTATAGCGCCACCAAGTGGCCAATCGTCGAAATGTTTTCATGTGACCTCAGATTGAGCTTAGAGTGTCCCGAGTTTAGCAAAAATATCTCGTTCCGTTCATGAGTTATAGCCATTTTAGTAGAAGTGGCCCCGGTCACATCAAACATTATGGCTCGCATTAGGACCTTGAATT
This sequence comes from Paracanthobrama guichenoti, assembly GCA_018749465.1. NCBI lineage: Eukaryota > Metazoa > Chordata > Actinopteri > Cypriniformes > Gobionidae > Paracanthobrama > Paracanthobrama guichenoti. The sequence continues at coordinate 6,001,209 of CM031955.1, forward strand.
AAATCATTGATGAATTATTGATATTCACGCTCCAGAGAATATTTCTGCACTGGTTTGGTTCCGATCAGGCCAAAAACCTAGGACTAGTTTGCAAAAGTAGGTTTAAAAGAAAAAAACAAAGACCCAACATTTCAGAAATCCAAGGCATGCATGTCGGAGCCAAGGATTCCAACGATATAAGACACTTGAGTCTACACCTAACGGTTTAGGAGTTATGAGCCGTTTCACACCGTCAGGCCGATCGGGGCGCGCCTCGCTGACGTTTAGTCGGTGTGAGTACTACCAGCCCTCGAAGTTTCAAGTCTCTCCGACTTACGGTTTGGTTTGGAATGATGCATCATGGGAAAATTAACAATAACAATAGAGTTTCAGCACTTACGGGCTTGAACCCCGAATAAAAAGGGCATAAAAAAAACTATAGGGTCTCAGCTAGTTACAAAATCAGAGGAAATGTTCAATGTTCAGAGGAAAAAGACAGCTTTTTGCATTTCCAGCTCATTTATCATGGAAATGTGGTGTTTTTTTAAACTATTTTTAAACTACTCATGGCCGATCTCTGTAAAACTTTGCAGCTTCTTTAGAATAATATGGTGCAAGTGCTCAGCTAATCTGGTGAAGTTCTGCGCAGAGCAGACAATCTTTAGTCATTTACATGTCATTTCTCATAGGATAATATAGAGCATTTTTCACCTTTATAACAGTTACAGCTTTTTTCAATTGATAAATGACAGTGAGCACAACTGGAACTACATGTGCAAAACTCTAACTCCAGTCTGCACTACCAACAGTCACCTGAGCTAAACAGTTCACATCACCTGCAAAACTCATTCAAGCAGCACAACTCTTAACACACGGCTCAGAACAGGCTCAGTGCAGCCAAACACTACACAGAACCCTCAGCGAGATGATAGATAACGCACACCGTCACTCAGAGCACGCCGAGAGTAAAAACACTACGCGCAACCCTCAGCGAGATAACGCACACCGTCACTCAGAACACGCCGAGAGTAAAAACACTACGCGCAACCCTCAGCGAGATAGATAACGCACACCGTCACTCAGAGCACGCCGAGAGTAAAAACACTACGCGCAACCCTCAGCGAGATAGATAACGCACACCGTCACTCCAGAGCACGGCGAGAGTAAAACACTACGCCGCAACCCTCAGCGAGATAACGCGCACCGTCACTCAGAACACGCCGAGAGTAAAAACACTACGCGCAACCCTCAGCGAGATAGATAACGCACACCGTCACTCAGAACACGCCGAGAGTAAAACACTACGCGCGCAACCCTCAGCGAGAGATGATAACGCACACCGTCACTCAGAACACGCCGAGAGTAAAAACACTACGCGCAACCCTCAGCGAGATAACGCACACCGTCACTCAGAACACGCCGAGAGTAAAACACTCACGCCGCAAACCCTCAGCGAGATAATAACGCACACGTCCTCAGAGCGCGCGAGAGTAAAAACACTACAGCGCAAC
>CM031955.1:6025198-6052698 GCA_018749465.1 Paracanthobrama guichenoti
AGATCAACTCGGAATTAAGAGGGAAAGTCGGGACTGTGAGGACCGTTTCCCGGGGCGGGAACAAGCTTCCATGTAATTTCCCGATCATTACGGGCTGTTTTTAATCTCGCTTTCTTGCCTTCTGGTGGAACATTTGCCAAAGGTTAATGCGATTTAACGCCAGACTATTTATAGTGTTCGAAGTCGAGTTAATTTATGTTTTATTTCTTAAATGTGTTTGGTGTCCTATCCACCCATGATCCATTAATCCGCAGCTCCGCTGAAATGATCGAGAGGGCAACAGAAACTCATCAAGACTTTATTTATTTTCATTTTCTCAGGTCCAGACAGAGATGAAATATGGGATGTATGATCATGTGGAGCTCAGACACACACACTCTCTCACTCACTCTCAATCTCACTCCCCCCCCCCACCCACACAGATTAAGGAGAGCCTCGGACCACTAGACTGCACTCACGCATTTTACATATAGGCCTAAACTTTAACTTTACACATCAGCTGCATGCAGTCAAATGATTTTCAGGCTTGCAAAAACAATGGATTAACATCTAATAAAACATTAGCCATACAGTGTAATAAATAAACAAATGCATTATAGGCTGAAACACAAGAATCCGCAGTGCATTAAGAGCCGAGACACTCGCGTATGAGCCGGTGAAGGCAACCGAGCTCATGAAGGCGGATCTATAGCGGATCGTAGCGCGGATCTATAGCGGATCTTAGCGCGGATCTATAGCGGATCGTAGCGCGGATCTATAGCGGATCGTAGCGCGGATCTATAGCGGATCTTAGCGCGGATCTATAGCGGATCGTAGCGCGGATTGCGGATCGTAGCGCGGATCTATAGCGGATCGTAGCGCGGATTGCGGATCGTAGCGCGGATCGTAGGCTATTTATCGCGATTTAAACGCCAAACGCTGAATTACTATGCAAACTGAACTCGAGCACTTTCTGGCGTGCATCAGTGGTCCGAGGCTCAGGCTCATGTAGGAAAGCTTTTGGGAAACAGGCAGTAACTCCAACACGAGCTCCATTACGCCACTCCACTGTTGCTTTGAAGTTTTGCACTTTTTAAAAAAGAGAAAGCACTGAAAGAACAAAACGCTTTTGTATTTACAAGAATGGAGAATTTGTACAAAATTAATAAACAATAAATGTTTGTTTAACAGAGCTCGTTACACTGTCTCTATTTTCAAATAGTATAATGTATAATATATGAGCAGGTTATTTAATTAACTATTTTAAAAACGCGTTGCATTGATCAGTAATAACTGCGAGATTTCCTTTATGCTTTTGGCTTATGTGTGATGGCTCCACAATAAAACATCTGAAATGTGTTCCTTTAGCTGTAATATTTGTTTACTGCTAAATAAACTAATACCCTATAATTTCTCATTTTAGGCACATGGTCAGAAATCATTTAAAAACACACCAAGCCTGCATGGCCACAATGGGGTGGGTGGGGGCCAACAGGTTTGGTTTTAAATGCCGACAGTTTTATTTTATTTTCTTTATTTATTTGTATTCGCTCATCACAGAAACACGTGTGTGTGTGTGTGTGTGTGTGTGTGTGTGTGTGTGTGTGTGTGTGTGTGTGTGTGTGTGTGTGTGTGTGTGTGTGTGAGAGACAGTATGAGACAGTATGAAGGACATTTGATGTCAGGTATTTAAAAAGTATAAATGGACTTAAGAACAAAAATAGGTGACAATATGAACATTTCCGAAAAAAATGAACATATTCGACAATATGTCAGAAGTGTGCATGCATAAAGGTTTCTGGGCTATATTTGTATGAGATTTTGATATTCAAAATATAACAGTTTATACTGAAAAAAGAAGGTCAATGGGAAGAAAGCGCGTTTGTGTTTGTCTGGCGATTCCTGAAATACATCTCAGAATAATTCAGAATGATAAATAAATGGTACTATAGTAATGAATGAAGGAATCGTTTAGCAGATGCAATTAAAAATATATATACATAAAATAAATAGGCATAATAATGAAGCGAATAGGCCTTTTATTCTAAAGAAACTGTACGGCTAATTTAATATATTAAAAAACTGTTAGTGTGTGTGTGCAGTCAACATTTATGGAGCAACAGATTTAGTGTGAAGATAAACCATAAAATGTGTTTATTTTGTTTAGAAATCTTAATATAAATGTGTGGGGTGGCGACTTTTACACATTTAGCTAAAATAATGTGTTTAATCATGTCTAAGTTAATACTTTTTCAAAACATCACTTTAGCAAAGTTCTGTTTATTTTTTTATAAACACGAGAATTCATTTTTGTTCGATAAATATAATTAAAATAGGTTAATATAGAAAAATATTTAAAAACGTATAGAAACAAAATTATTTAAAAAAGTAAAGATTGTGAAAGCATTGATCCCATAATAATTGAACATTTTTATTTTTTAAATATGATGGTTTCATTATGAATATGGTGATTATCTCTACACTTAATGTGTGATATTCCCATCCGAATACAGACGGAAACGCTTTATTATCATGTTCAACACTTTTACATATTCTTCTGCTGCTTTAATCACTGCAGAACGAAACTGAAAATCAAAATATATTCGATAATTTGATCCATTCTCATTTGCTACTTAAATCCACAACATGTTTACATTAAATATTAGATCAAATTAGCGGTCAGTCATTTCCTGGAGGATCCAGGAGTACCGAATCATAATCATCCAGAGGTTCATTTCCCGGTTAATATTTCCATCGTGACATATTTGCCATGGTTGTACATGCTTAAATATTGACACTTTAATTTTAAAATGACCCCCTTTAAAATAAGCAGTTGGGTGGGCCATCTTGAACTTCTCAAACTGTGTACAATATTTAGTTTGTAGACCCGTTCACACCAAGAGTCAGAACTATAACGATAACGATAATAGTTCTAAATATAAACTATAACAACTATAACAACAACAACAAACCATGTGTTTGGAATCACTTTCAGAATGATTATCCACTGATGAATGATAAAAACATTGGCAGCCAATCAGAATCCTGCTTTAAAGAGCTTAAAGCGACAGAACCTGCAGCTTATAATAAACAGAATGATATCGTGCGATAGTTATTGTTATAGCTACAGGCCTTAAAAACAATAACCATACAGAGAACTACATCAGCTTTCTCACTACAGTGTCTCGAACCCTTACGAAAAATAACCATGGTTTTATTGTAGTAAAAGTGTAGTAACCATGGTTTTATTATAGTAAAAGTGTAGTAACCATGGTTTTTTGGCTAATTGATTACCATTTATATAACCACAGTTTTACCACAAATACCATGGTTAAACTGTGGTTAGAGTAGCAAAGCCATGGCTAATTTGTGGTTACCATGGTTTAACTACAATAACCATGGTTTTTAGTTTTATTTGTAGTAAAACCATGGTTCATTTTCGTAAGAGAAATTAAAATGCTTGGCTTATTAAAAGCTTATTTTCACACTATTTTAAGGCGAGATGACAAACTCCTGGAGATATTATTGAATATTCTGGCTTTAGCTCAGCACATTCGGACCTGAGAGATTTGGTTTTACCAGAACTGTTCCATCATTTAACAACACTGCATCAATTTAAATACGAAATGACTTGGACAAACACTTCCAAACACCCCAGTCTTGTTATTTATATCTGTCTATCCAAATCTAAACTATTCATCAGTTCAGCTATTCATCATAAATGTATATTTGAACGTGTGTTTTTCTGGAGAAAGCACTAAACATGAAACACCTGATCTGTTTCACGGTAATCTCCACTGTCTTATTAAATAACCGAGGGTATTGTGCACTCACTCCCCGTCACGGGCTTCATTCAGCAGAGAATCGCTGCACCACATGACCCGACGGACGAGTGGAAGGGAGCCGTGGGAACAGTGCGCATGCGCAGGAGCATCTGCAACATTTCGTGACAGCACTAATAACCTGCATGGATCACTGGCTCTGGGAGTCACTTCTAATTATGGTTATCTTCTCCTGGCTCTGGGTTCATCGGCTCATCTGCGCAACTCATGCCGAACATAACGACCACCGGACGCAGAAATCCTCCCGACGACTGTCCCGACACATGGCGCTCGACCGCGCTGGGTAACGATCCGTTTGAGGTCGAATTAATGCTAGATTTGTGATAGATTACGGAAATGGCATCTGAGGATTCATTTTCATTTTTTCTCCAGATTCAATCATAGGCTCGTTCTTGCACTCTTAAAAAGCGGCGCTTTTAAAATCTCTTGACACACTAAGACGTACATCTTTCACAAATGTATAGACTGAATGTCAGCTTGCTTATTTTGCCCAAGACACGGATTTATTGAGTCATGTCACTCTGCGTCTAGCCCCAGGTGGAGATCTGCCCTAACCCGGGATGATCTCTCGGGACGCCGACTCGTTAAACTCCTCCGACGGCGGCGGGATTGGGCCGTCGGTGCTGGAAACACATCGCGGAGGGGAATCAAACACTTATGCGTGCTCAGAGACCGTATTATACCAGTGCAATAATTATATTAAAATTAATTTTAAAGCTACAGTCTGAAAATCACACAGCTGTAGGCCTAAATATAATGCTAAAGAGAACTAATCATAAACGAAAAAGTGCTTGTCTTCAATGATTCCATCGACTGATGATTTCTAACAAACAGAAATTATATTATCACATAACTAATATTTCGAATATGGTTCAGTATAATAACTGCTCGTGACTAGCATCATGTAGACGCCATCTAACATTATTTCATTATAATTTCATTATAATAAAGACTCATTTTGGTTTGAAATGCGAACAAAACTCAGAAATGCAAAAGCAAGTTACACTTTAGAAATATAATCAACAAATTAGTCCAGTCGATATTCATGTAAATATACATTTTATGTGTATAAAAAAGGTTTATGTTTATAATGTCAAGAACATGCTGAATAAATTGTTAAAGCAATGCAATAATTCGCTTGTCCGTGTGAAGGAGCACAACACGGAAATATGCATTCTTAGTTTTCTAACGTGATGTGACAATTATTATAAATATGATATATTATAATAAACAGCCTTGTAGGCTATTTAAAATATTCAATTCATGGTGTTGCAAAATCGGTCTATGAAAGATTTAAATAATAACAGTTATGTAGCTAATAAACGAAATTCACCCTTACGAAAATGAACCATGGTTTTACTACAAATAAAACCAAAAACCATGGTTACTGTAGTTAAACCATGGTAACCACAAATTAGCCATGGCTTTGCTACTCTAACCATAGTTTAACCATGGTATTTGTGGTAAAACTGTGGTTATATAAATGGTAATCAATTAGCCAAAAAACCATGGTTACTACACTTTTACTATAATAAAACCATGGTTACTACACTTTTACTATAATAAAACCATGGTTACTACACTTTTACTATAATAAAACCATGGTTACTACACTTTTACTACAATAAAACCATGGTTACTACACTTTTACTACAATAAAACCATGGTTATTTTTCGTAAGGCTGGGCACAAGGAATGACAGAGGTTCAAGATCCACCGATAACACACCTCACACAGTTCACCACAGATTAAAGACAGCACACTGAGCCGATAAACACGAACACAGTGTGTTTGTGGTGTTTAATATTCTAATGTGCTTTAATACTGCAGCATCTGCTCCTGCCGTGAGTCCACCCGACAATTACTAATAAGATCAATATTAACTGTAGTGAACGACAATTAGACCCAATCTCTCCGATATATATGTGTGTTCATTCAACACAGAATTACCCCAGATTCCGTGCAGATCACTGAAATGGCACAGTACTGTTCAATATCACATCTTCATGTGACTGACTCTGGCATTTACTCAGTAATGGGGTTCTGTATAAACTCTTATTCCACAACAGTCTAGTGATAACATGTTTACGAGCTGTCTAATTCATGATACTGAATTAAACCTAAATCCATAAACTGAAGATTATTTTAGATTATAGACTAAGAGTGTGAATAAGAGCAGGATGGACTGATGTTGCACACTTTAGATGTCTATGGGATGAAATTACCGCCAAATGCACTGCGGCTCACGGATCAAAATAATAATAAGCGTGATTTCACGATTTAAAAACACAAGTAAAAATAAATTGCGAGTAATGTCGTCAGCTCCCCTCTTCCATAGATTGGCTAGAGGACGAGCTGTCAATCTAAAAACGAGTGGACCAATGGTGACGCTTAAACCGGCCTAATTTACATGAAACTCCAACTGCAAGATTTGGAAAAACAAGCGCAGAAGAAGAACGAAGAGAAAAACAGCTCAAAATTAAATACGAGCAGAAAATATAGAGTAAAACAATTTTTAAGAACCCATTACATCAGTTTAAAGGTGCAGTGTGTAGTATTTATGAGGATCTATTGAAAGAAATGCAATATATATCCACACAAAAAATAAATAAATAAAAAAACTCATTGGACAAACTCAATTTAATTGAGGGCAGGTTTTCCATCCAATAAATATGTGTAGCCTCAACTCATAAAAAACTAATTCATGCAATGAAATGTAATTGAGTTGGTCCAACTCAATTGTATTAAATGCAGTTTAAATGATATTTATATACTTATACATTACTTTTTTATACTTGTCAAACTTAAATTAAAATATGTAATTGGAAAATCAATTATAAGCAGTTTCATTAATCATCATACTCAATGTATGAAGGAAAGAGGTGTCACTCCTGACATTAGCACAGGCGCACTCCTCAGCGTAACGGCAACCACAAAATAAAAACACTCCTCTAAATGTCCAACATAACTCACCATTAAACACTAACATTAACATTAACTAACAACATCTTTCCCTTTACAGAAAAACACATAAATCCCTAAACTTTAATCCTTAAATTTACTCTCCTAAAGGAGTCCCTTGTAAAGCATGCTGGGAATCCACTGCCCAGTTAGTTATGTCAACACAAATATTTAATGTAGTTTTAACACAACTTAATTAAGTTAACTTCAGTTTTAAATATATTAGGTTGATTGAACACAATTAAATTAAGTTGTGACAAAATTATATGTTTAAGTAAAGTGAACAGAATTTAAATGTGTCATATCTATGAAGGGCCTTTTTGAGTGCATAACTATGTTTTCAGTGGAGTATAAAGACCTTACACAATGAACCGTTATGTTTTTATTACCTTAGAATGAGCCGTTTCTCTCTACACACACGGCGGGTCCCCTTACAGTGAAGCCGCCATTTTGCGCCGCCATGTTTCTACAGTAGCCCTAAAGGGACAAACTGCTCTACAGAGCGCTAGCTACTCTCTGCTGTCTCAGACGACCACATCTTTGTCCTGTGTGGGCCACCGTAGCTTCTCTATGTGCTCTGAAAGGGAGGGGTGAGCAACCTTACCGCTAGATGCCATTAAAATTGACACACTGCACCTTTAATTTTTGTGCAATATAATTTCTAATGTGTTTAAAGTTTTGATTCATGCTTGTTATCTTTTGATTCACGCTTATAATAATTTGATCCGTGAACACTATACACAATATTTCTTTTAATTTTGTGCAATATATGTTTTTAAATTTTAAAGTCACGCTTATTATTTTTTGATCCGTGACCGCAGTACATTTGGCAGGAATTTAATCCCATAGGACTTGGTTTGGCTGTATTAGAGGAAGAGTTCTGAAGGTCAAACCAGAACAATGTCGGTCCAGTTTTGTTGGTCAGCTCGTTTATGCTCAGAGCGAGTGTTTTTCCTGATGTCATCCCAAAACAACTGCAGAATAAGAAACCGTAGTCGAGCATGTTTAAGTGGATTGGGATCTGGCCTTTGAATGGATTATTTTATGCCATTATCATCAGCATCTTCCAAGATGACGATGATTCTTCTCTTTACACACATTTAGCCTACCATAAGGACGACCCGAGCAGAAAGCGGAGCTTCAGATGTTCTCCATAACAGGTCTGAGTTCACTGCACACACACCCAAACAAAACAAGTGCTCTTAAAGGGCCAGCGCCTCAATGAAACACAATAGAGTTAGACTTGGGGGAAGACATCAGTGCACAGGATCATAGACACCACGTGTCAAAGGGATGGCGATCTGAGCGCAGTGATCGTACTCACAGGCCGAATGAAGGTTCGCCTTCTCCTTCAGACGAGATGACTTGAGTAACTTCTTCGGAGTTGCATGAATCTCTCATGGCTCATCTGGTCAGTTCACAGAATGAAAGTGTTGGCTGTTATGTGTCATTGGTAACACACTTTTGCTCCAGTTTAACTGTACGTGAAGCCACGCCCTGTGGGGAAGTCTGTGTGTTGTCGGCGGGTCGCTCGTGGTTCCTGCTGTGCCTGACGAATTGTGAAGTAATCAGGGTAACGACAGGACTGTGCTTTCAACCTTTGCCTCCTGCCCGAGCGCCAGTCAAGAGGTTAAGCAAACTGTGACAGTAATCTGTTACTCGCACGGCATTCAAGCTTTGGGTCCATCCATTCATCACTGCAACAAACGTTGTGGAGCTCTAGTAAAGCTGCTAAACTATAACAGTACATGATCATAGACCAGCTTTACAGTAAAAAAAGGCTTATTTTACAAAACAAGTCACTATGAAATATAAATGGACAGTTCTTATTTATGGAATATTGCAGTGTTTATTCTATCGGTGCATATCATTATTGTGTTAATAATCTTGAGTCAGAATAACTTCATCTCTTCTCTGATGACGAGGGCGGGGCCACCTGTCACTCACATGAGATCCACCAATAGCAAACCACGACCATCCCATCAGTTCCCCACAGACACAATCAAGCCCCGCCCTACATCTGTTCTTGTTCCTGAACACTCAGATCACTCAGATATACGGCACAATAGAGGAGAAAACTTGAATGCCCCCCCTCCAAAAAAACAGAAAACATAGAGAAGATCATTTATACCAGAGGGAAACACATTGAATGTGTTATAGGACAATAGCTGAATTTTATGATTGCTTGAATGCACTACAGCTCATGGCAGTTTTACCCAGAGGTCTGTGCGTTTGACAGAGAACACCTGCAGATGGCGGGAACAGATGAGAGAAACTGAAGATTACATTCAGACAAACAGAGCGATCCCTAATGTATGCAGAGCCGGTCATTAGCGCTGCTATCTTCAGACCATCACATCTCTCTGCATTCAGTGCGGGATGTTCCCTCCGTCTGCACTGTGATGGTCCGCTTGTGGAAGATAATTCCCTGGTCATGTTCAGAGGGAAAGCACAGGTCACATGATCTCCCCATTATCATTCCTGTAAGTGTTCCCATCTGTCAGCGGGTCCAGGAGAAAAACAGCTTTTCTGTTTGTTTGCAAGTATGAATGAAAAGCTAAAAACTCACAGGAACCGGACTTGAGACTCCAAATTACAGACGCATGAACATGTTTTCCAGTGGTGTTCTGAGAATGTATAAAAAAACTAAAACAAAAAAGAAACTAGTGTTTCTGCCACGGAAATATGAAAAATAAAGTAAATGTGACTTTTCATCTCATAATTCTGACTTTTTTCCCCTTGCAATCACAATTTTAAATCTCACACAGTTTATATCTTACATTTCTGAGATAAAAAGTCACAATTACCTTTTTATTTTTTTATTACATGACAAAAAGAGTCTTCCATAGAACATAACAGCACATCTCCTCACGGTGTGTATATCGGGCCTGCGCAGGCGTGGACAGGGTCAGTTCTGTGATATTAAAACTTGCACAGTGCAGAAATCTCAGTTCGGTATGTAACCATGGTTCCCTGAGTTGGGAACGAGACGCTGCAAGCCAATGCTATGGGAACACCTTCGGTGTGACAAATGTCTGAAACCCTTATACCATCACGCCATCCTATTGGCTAGTAGCACTTAGTACCGCCCTGAGAATACGTCATGTATGCTTCATGTCAGTGTGCTACGCACTATTTCAGCAGATTTCCAAGACAAAGGAAGCTACTTATGGAAGGTAAGGGAATGGCTGATGTTGCTATGGGAACAATATACCATAACACCTTCACATACCTGAGAGTAGCTGGAAGACCAGGGAAAGACTCTCCAAATAGACCGCCCTTAGACATGAGGCCATCTAACAGGAAAGACGTACCTTTCTCTTTGATGTCAGTAATGGTGCGTTCACACCAGACGTGAATGAAGCGATAAGTGCAAGTGATTTACAATGCAAAGACGAGAATAGACATTCTGCGGTTCGATTCACGCGAATGAGGCGGCATGAATGACGGGAACCACGCAAGTTGAAAAATCTGAACTTTGGCGGATATTCGCGTCAGCCAATCAGGAGCTTGCTCTAGTAGTGACAACAATGACGACAAAATCCACCGTATTTTAAAACAATCCATGTCAGCCATTTTGCAACGAGACAAGCCGCTGGCAGAAGCCCCTCCCATGACGTGAATTCAGTCTGTTGTGACGTGAATGTGACACGCGAATGAAGCGAGTAAACTCAAAATGTTCAAGTGTCCAACTACGCGTGAATAGCGCAATTTATTTGTGCAAGTCGCATCTGGTGTGAACGCACAGTAAGAGTAAACCACAGATGGTGCTCGACTGACACCATTCCTGCCATGGACCTGCCTATTGCACAAGCAGTAGGCCTATGCTTGGTAGTTCTAAGGGCCAAGTAGCCCGTCTGAGCTCCTTAACAGGAGTCAAGCCCTCTCCTTCATCCAGCTCTTTGAGTAAATCACAGAATGAAGAGTGGCTGCCTCCTGTCCAGTGGCCATGTTAGATTTTCCATCCAGAGGGGAAGTACTTCTACACGGTTTGGATGGTAGCAGGGGGCGTGACTTCCAAGATGGAGCTGAAGTCGCCGCTAGATGGGCCGTGAGAGTTTCTTCCATGATGATATCGCCGCATAGCTGTGCTGCTCCATACTGGAAACAATGGCGAAATCAGCGGTCGCAGGATTAGTAATGCAGGCTGAAAACGGCTGCTTTCACAACTTCGAAACCTCGTGGTGGAGGTCCCGGAAGAAGGGGAGAGGAGTACGGGGCTGGGCTGTGGTGCGGCCTGATTTTGAGTGGGCTTGCTGTCCCATTCTAGCCCTAGCTTGTCTACCGCGCAAGTAATTACTTTAAAGCAACTCATTATATGATCGTTAAATGCGTGTCTCCTGTCTGCTCGGACTACATAATTCATCCAGGAGCTCCTCAGAATCAGAGGCCGCTGTAGACAGCACGTCATCACCAAACGGGCCACAACCAAAAGAAATCGAGTCACAAGCTTCTGAGGTAGGCCGCATTTCACATCGCAATTGTCTGAAGACGGTCAGGGTGAGAAAGAGAGAGAAAGGGAGAATATTCCGTCTGTTCAATACTCGTCACCCCAAGCATCCATCTCGTGCAGGTTAGGGTTAGAAACGGAGAGGTGGGGGTTAGACGAGCAGCCGTCTTTCCCCAGACAGAAGGTGAGCCTCAAGCGCAAAACTTTCAAGCATAGGCTATCGCAGTGTCGACAGTCAGGCCGTTAAGCGCGGCTGGCTTAAGCATGCTGAAGGCCCAAACACTGCACGCACCCGTCATGGGTGTCACATGGGGCAATGCATCAAGGGAACTCTGCCAATCAGAAACAGAAAATTCTGATTGGCTAGTTTAATGTCCAATCAGATGGCTGGAGTAATCAGAAGGAGGTCATTGAAGGTCATTCGGGTCATTTTAATGTGTTGCTATGGAGATTCTGTAGTGGTGCACAATGACACAGACCGGCTGCTTTAATTCTAGAGTCTCAGTTTTGTGCTTCTCTACTTGTAAAATGAATGTAAAATGGAATGAAATGATCTCCAGTGCATCACCTTATAAACAGGAGCTGATTATGCTTTTGATAATGATTTATGCAGACCCAGATATTATCACACACACACACGCACACACGCACACACACACACACACACACACACACACACACACACACACACTCTAATCCGTAGGATGCGTGGGAAGAAAATGAGGATGGAGGAATCGAAGGAAAGCCTAACTGTTTATTGAAATATTCTTGATCATTCTCATCAGCAAGAAAGACTTCTGGATGGGAAACACCTGTGCATCCTCGCTCATCACTCCTCAGGAAGCTTCCTCACTCCTTGTTCCTCGTAGTGCTATTGAGATGTCCTTCAAGATGGCTAATAATGTGTTTCCGGGTCACGGGAGGGAGGACGGAGGAGCGGAGAAACGAGGAAGCATCAGTTTGAGTATTAAGCAGCTGTCATTTCCACCATTATCCATGTGTTCTGGTGCGTTTTCTCACAACAGTGGTTTTTAAGGGATCCAATCACAAACTTATTTAGAGCACATGTGATCGGATCACCAAATACGCATCAGGCAGGGCCAGTGTTTGTGTGAGTTCCCAGCATTCTTCACCTTCAGAGGTACTGCAGAAAAATCCCTTTAAAGAGTGAAGGAGAAGAGAGACTGAAGACGAATGAAGAGGACTCTTACTAAATGAGCTAATGGAGTGGAAGCCAAACTCTGTCATGGGGTGTGAGTGTCATGTGACCTCTGAAGTGGAAGAGGGAGTTGTGCACGAGACGCTCTCGAAGCATTAAAGCATGCTGGGTAACTGTAAACCAAGCGTTATTACAGTCTATGAGAGATAAAAGAAATCCCTCTCTTATCTCTGTATTCTTCAGTCTTTGTCATCAGTGTAACAGATTTGACCTTGTGTGACCTTTGAGTGAATGTGTCGGGCCATTTTAGGATCAAACCCGTCACACTCCCGAACACAAAAGAGTCCTGAATATCACACAACACTGCGGTCTCACTGATGACATACACACACACACACACACACACACACACCCTTTCAACATGATCATGACCGCCAAACCAACAAATGATGGCTCTGAAGAAAGAAATGCAGAAACGGCCAGTCCAATGGAAATGCTTGAGACTCAACCATGAGTTGTTTCCCGTACACTCATGATTAACTCCCATAGTACGACGCATCGTTGGAGAAACTACCCAACCAGTCACGACTGTTGCTGAATCCACAGGAGCATCTCATCTCAGTTGTTTGAGGCACACTGGTTAAACAACATCGGACAGTTGCCTAAAGATGCTTTCGGGAAACATCTCTCTACAAAAATATTCCACCTCCAAAAGTCAATATTTTGCAGAGAATCCTTTACGCTTTATAATCACCAATAAACATTGCCTGTAAGTGCTGAGGAGCTTCTCTCTACTGGAGCCTGAGGCCAGTCCCTGTGTGCAGAAGCGTCCAGATCACTGAGATCTTCGGTTTCTGTCAGGACCACTCTCGTCAAAGATGATTGACTGACTATTAGCATACAGTTTGGATTGGCGGTATGGTTCTGTTCTGTCCTAGCATGGATAAGAGCAGGGAGAGCAGCGATACCACAGAACCAACATAATGTATGATAGACATCGTGTTCCTATAGGTAGACGTGATCAGCTGACAGTACTGAAGGAGCTTATATATGTGTGCCGTGATAGACGTCGTGTTCCTATAGGTAGACGTGATCAGCTGACGGTACTGAAGGAGCTTATATATGTGTGCAGTGATAGACGTCGTGTTCCTATAGGTAGACGTGATCAGCTGACAGTACTGAAAGAGCTTATATATTGTGTGCCGTGATAGACGTCGTGTTCCTATAGGTAGACGTGATCGGCTGACAGTACTGAAGGAGCTTATATATGTGTTCCATGATAGACGTCATGTTCCTATAGGTAGACGCGATCAGCTGACAGTACTGAAGGAGCTTATATATGTGTGCCGTGATAGACGTCGTGTTTCTATAGGTAGACGTGATAGCAGCTGACAGTACTGAAGGAGCTTATATATGTGTGCTGTGATAGACGTCGTGTTCCTATAGGTAGACACGATCGGCTGACAGTACCGAAGGAGCTTATATATGTGTGCAGTGATAGACGTGATCAGCTGACAGTACTGAAGGAGCTTATATATGTGTGCTGTGATCAGCTGACAGTACTGAAGGAGCTTATATGTGCGTGCAGTGATAGACGTCGTGTTCCTATAGGTAGACGTGATCAGCTGACAGTACTGAAGGAGCTTATATATGTGTGCCGTGATAGACGTCGTGTTTCTATAGGTAGACGTGATAGCAGCTGACAGTACTGAAGGAGCTTATATATGTGTGCTGTGATGAGCGTCGTGTTCCTATAGGTAGACACGATCGGCTGACAGTACCGAAGGAGCTTATATATGTGTGCAGTGATAGACGTGATCAGCTGACAGTACTGAAGGAGCTTATATATGTGTGCCGTGATAGACGTCGTGTTTCTATAGGTAGACGTGATAGCAGCTGACAGTACTGAAAGAGCTTATATATGTGTGCCGTGATAGACGTCGTGTTTCTATAGGTAGACGTGATAGCAGCTGACAGTACTGAAAGAGCTTATATATGTGTGCCGTGATAGACGTCGTGTTTCTATAGGTAGACGTGATAGCAGCTGACAGTACTGAAGGAGCTTATATATGTGTGCTGTGATAGACGTCGTGTTCCTATAGGTAGACACGATCGGCTGACAGTACCGAAGGAGCTTATATATGTGTGCAGTGATAGACGTGATCAGCTGACAGTACTGAAAAAGCTTATATATTGTGTGCCGTGATAGACGCCGTGTTCCTATAGGTAGACGTGATAGCAGCTGACAGTACTGAAGTGCTTATATGTGCGTGCCGTGATAGACGTCGTGTTCCTATAGGTAGACGCGATCGGCTGACAGTACTGAAGGAGCTTATATATGTGTGCAGTGATAGATGTCGTGTTCCTATAGGTAGACGTGATCAGCTGACAGTACTGAAGGAGCTTATATATGTGTGCAGTGATAGACGTCGTGTTCCTATAGGTAGACGTGATAGCAGCTGACAGTACTGAAGGAGCTTATATGTGCGTGCCGTGATAGACGTCGTGTTCCTATAGGTAGACACGATCGGCTGACAGTACCGAAGGAGCTTATATATGTGTGCAGTGATAGACGTGATCAGCTGACAGTACTGAAAAAGCTTATATATTGTGTGCCGTGATAGACGCCGTGTTCCTATAGGTAGACGTGATAGCAGCTGACAGTACTGAAGGAGCTTATATGTGCGTGCCGTGATAGACGTCGTGTTCCTATAGGTAGATGCGATCGGCTGACAGTACTGAAGGAGCTTATATATGTGTGCAGTGATAGACGTCGTGTTCCTATAGGTAGACGCGATCGGCTGACAGTACTGAAGGAGCTTATATATGTGTGCCGTGATAGACGTCGTGTTCCTATAGGTAGACGCGATCGGCTGACAGTACTGAAGGAGCTTATATATGTGTGCAGTGATAGACGTCGTGTTCCTATAGGTAGACACGATCGGCTGACAGTACTGAAGGAGCTTATATATGTGTGCCGTGATAGACGTCGTGTTCCTATAGGTAGACGCGATCGGCTGACAGTACTGAAGGAGCTTATATATGTGTGCCGTGATAGACGTCGTGTTCCTATAGGTAGACGCGATCGGCTGACAGTACTGAAGGAGCTTATATATGTGTGCAGTGATAGACGTCGTGTTCCTATAGGTAGACGCGATCGGCTGACAGTACTGAAGGAGCTTATATATGTGTGCAGTGATAGACGTCGTGTTCCTATAGGTAGACACGATCGGCTGACAGTACCGAAGGAGCTTATATATGTGTGCAGTGATAGACGTGATCAGCTGACAGTACTGAAAAAGCTTATATATTGTGTGCCGTGATAGACGCCGTGTTCCTATAGGTAGACGTGATAGCAGCTGACAGTACTGAAGGAGCTTATATGTGCGTGCCGTGATAGACGTCATGTTCCTATAGGTAGACGCTATCGGCTGACAGTACTGAGGGAGCTTATATATGCGTGCAGTGATAGACGTCGTGTTCCTATAGGTAGACGTGATCAGCTGACAGTACTGAAGGAGCTTATATATGTGTGCAGTGATAGACGTCGTGTTCCTATAGGTAGTCGTGATCGGCTGACAGTACTGAAGGAGCTTATATATTGTGAGCCGTGATAGACGTCGTGTTCCTATAGGTAGTCGTGATCAGCTGACAGTACTGAAGGAGCTTATATATGTGTGCTGTGATCAGCTGACAGTACTGAAGGAGCTTATATGTGCGTGCAGTGATAGGCGTCGTGTTCCTATAGGTAGACGTGATCAGCTGACAGTACTGAAGGAGCTTATATATGTGTGCTGTGATCAGCTGACAGTCAGCTGATGCGAGCTCGACTAACGTGACCTGCCAGAACTGACGCTACACTTGATTTCTGTATGATCAATGTTTTCTTGATCCAGAGACTAATGCCGAGTTCACACTGCACAATTTTAGGCCTGATTTTGACTCGCAGACAGGTTTTGCGAAATCATAGACAAAAGTCCGAAATCAGAGGCAAATCAGTGCTCGTCCACGTGAGTGACAATTAGCAAAGACGCATGCTAATATCTGGACCTGTCAGAGATTCATAATCCTGCTGTGTTCTGAATGAAAATGACATCAGCGATGATCTACAGCCAATGAGAGAGCAAGATACAGGGGCAAGGAGTTATAGTCCAGAATATCAGTATTTTAATATATATATTTACAGTTATATCAAACAGAATTAAAGCACAAACGTTTGCTCGACCAGTAGCACATTGCACAATGATTTATTCACCTCCAGCTCTCTTTGCAGAACACAATCCTCGCTCCCTGTGTCTCCCCAAACATTTCCTCCTCCATCATCTTTTTCCCTTTTCGCTGTAAATCAGTGAACAGACAATTTGGATCGCAAGCTTTCTGTGGACTATAATTTTTAATAATAATTCCAGTCTCGCGTTGTGAAAGTAGTTTGCGGGCCGGACCGATTCTTCCCATCGTGAAGTCATGCGGTGTGAAACCCCGTCGCCGATCCATCGGTCAGTGTGAACGCGGGCCACTTGATCCCTGAACCAAACTTTGGTAAATACCCGGGACCACTGTCCTACTGGAAAGTCTAATGATCATCAAGCCTCAGTTTACACAACGAAGATCGATCTTATATAAAATGGCCTGATACTTCAGAGTCCATATCGGTCACATGGTCAATATGTCAGTGTGAGTGAGTGTGAGTGAGTGTGTGAGTGAGTGAGTGAGTGTGTGTGTGTGTGAGTGAGTGTGTGTGTGTGTGAGTGAGTGTGTGTGTGTGTGAGAGTGAGTGTGTGTGTGTGAGTGAGTGAGTGAGTGTGTGTGAGTGTGTGAGTGAGTGTGTGTGTGTGTGTGTGTGAGAGAGTGTGAGTGAGTGTGTGTGTGTGTGTGAGTGTGTGAGTGTGTGTGAGTGTGTGTGTGAGAGTGTGAGTGAGTGTGTGAGTCTGTGAGTGAGTGAGTGTGTGTGTGTGAGTGTGAGTGAGTCTGTGAGTGAGTGTGTGAGTGAGTGTGTGAGTGTGTGTGTGTGAGTCTGTGAGTGAGTGTGTGAGTGAGTCTGTGAGTGAGTGAGTGTGTGAGTGAGTGTGTGTCTGTGAGTGAGTGAGTGTGTGTGTGTGTGTGTGTGAGTGTGAGTCTGTGAGTGAGTGTGTGAGTGTGTGTGTGTGTGTGTGTGAGTGTGTGAGTGAGTCTGTGAGTGAGTGAGTGTGTGAGTGAGTGTGTGAGTGAGTGTGTGTGTGAGTCTGTGAGTGAGTGTGTGAGTGAGTCTGTGAGTGAGTGAGTGTGTGTCTGTGAGTGAGTGTGTGAGTGAGTGTGTGAGTCTGTGAGTGAGTGTGTGAGTCTGAGAGTGTGTGTGAGTAAGTGTGTGAGTGAGTGTGTGTGAGTCTGTGAGTGTGTGAGTCTGTGAGTGAGTGTGTGAGTCTGTGAGTGAGTGTGTGTCTGTGAGTGAGTGTCTGTGAGTGAGTGTGTGTGTGTGTGTGAGTCTGTGAGTGAGTGTGTGAGTCTGTGAGTGAGTGTGTGAGTGAGTCTGTGAGTGAGTGTGTGAGTGAGTGAGTGTGTGAGTCTGTGAGTGAGTGTGTGAGTCTGTGAGTGAGTGTGTGTCTGTGAGTGAGTGTGTGAGTCTGTGAGTGAGTGAGTGTGTGAGTCTGTGTGTGTGTCTGTGAGTGAGTGTGTGAGTCTGTGAGTGAGTGAGTGTGTGTGTGTGTGTGTGTGAGTGTGAGTCTGTGAGTGAGTCTGTGAGTGAGTGTGTGAGTGTGTGTGTGTGTGTGTGAGTGTGTGTGTGTGTGAGTGAGTGTGTGAGTGAGTGAGTGTGTGAGTGAGTGTGTGAGTGAGTGTGTGTGTGAGTCTGTGAGTGAGTGTGTGAGTGAGTCTGTGAGTGAGTGTGTGAGTGAGTGTGTGAGTCTGTGAGTGAGTGTGTGAGTCTGAGAGTGTGTGTGAGTAAGTGTGTGAGTGAGTGTGTGTGAGTCTGTGAGTGTGTGAGTCTGTGAGTGAGTGTGTGTCTGTGAGTGAGTGTCTGTGAGTGAGTGAGTGTGTGAGTCTGTGAGTGAGTGTGTGAGTGAGTGTGTGTGTGTGTGTGTGTGTGAGTCTGTGAGTGAGTGTGTGAGTGAGTCTGTGAGTGAGTGTGTGTCTGTGAGTGAGTGTGTGTCTGTGAGTGAGTGAGTGAGTCTGTGAGTGAGTGAGTGTGTGAGTCTGTGAGTGAGTGAGTCTGTGAGTGTGTGTGTGAGTGTGTGAGTCTGTGAGTGTGTGAGTCTGTGAGTGAGTGAGTCTGTGAGTGTGTGTGTGAGTGTGTGAGTCTGTGAGTGAGTGTGTGTGTCTGTGAGTGAGTGAGTGTGTGAGTCTGTGAGTGAGTGAGTGTGTGAGTCTGTGAGTGAGTGTGTGTGTCTGTGAGTGAGTGAGTGTGTGAGTCTGTCTGTGAGTGTGTGAGTCTGAGTGAGTGAGTGAGTGTGTGAGTCTGTGAGTCTGAGTATGTGTGTGAGTGTGAGTGTGTGAGTGAGTGAGTGAGTGTGTGAGTGTGTGAGTGTGTGAGTGAGTGAGTGAGTGAGTGAGTGAGTGACGCTCTGAGACGACAGTCATATATGATGGAGGGAAAAACAGCAACTTAGAGTTTATTACTGATATTCTGTGATGATTTAGTTCTCTTGAACTCATGGGATGGAAACTCTGCTTGAGTCACAAATGTTTTATGCGCACAAGTTAATTTCTCAACACAGCTTGTGTGAATGCTCCTTCATAATGAAGGCACTGGGGAATAATGCGACTGCACAGATGTCTGACAGCGGTTTAATACAAATGAAGAATACAGATAAAACATCCATTGAGGAAAAAAAACTGCTGCTCTTGGTCCCGTTACAATAAATACTCAGGGTCTTGCTGGATCATGTGATCACTCATGGTCTCTGTTGGTCAGTTTGTGTCGAGGGCAGACCGCTCCCGTATCTGTGCGGCACTGTATTCAGAGTCCTGTATCCCTGAGCGGATGGCATCCGTGCCCCGACCCCCAAGCCCAGCCTCATCCCGGGCCCCTGGAAGCCCTGGCTCAGCATGCCGGAGTAGGGAGAGGCCCCGTAGGAGAGCGGCGTGAAGGGCCGGTGCTGATGGGCCGTCGGGAACACCACCGGCTGGACGTGTTTGCCCGGCGTGTTGAAGGAGAACTCGGGCGGAGGGCTGCTGGGCTTGGCGGGCGTGGATGTGACCGGGTTCGAGTCCTCGTGAGGTTTGGACATCACAGGAGGAAACGCAGCCGAAGCCACGTACTCTGAGAGGCTGAGCGATCCGGCGGGAAGAGTGCCAGAGGTCAGGGACGGGCGGACCCAGTCGTCCTTAAAGATCTGAACGGTCAGCGTGGAGACTAGGGCGTTCAATCGGTTGGTCACATGGGCCAAAACCATTTGCTCATCAGCATCCCTGCGGATGCGGACGTGGACGGAACCAGCCTGTGCAAAAACAGAGGTTAGACCCATCTGAGGCATTATGGGAGCGTGTTAAGAGTCATTCGCCATTATTAGCATGACCAACGACCAGTTAGTCTTGCTTTCTGGTATCAAATTAGGCCGTACTTTTCTGTTATCTGAGCTCATGCACTTCAGCGTTTGAGTGAAAAGAAGTTCACTTACACTTATTCATCTTATAAACACTGAGGAGCGCGAGCTCAGATCAATCAGCTCCAAGAATACAAAACGTGCGCCAATTGAAAGAAAACAAGTTCACAGAGATTTATAAGTCATTTAAGAGCATTTTTGACCCCAGAACGCCAAATTGGGTAAAAACATCCATAAACCAAATTTAAAGGGCTAGTTCACCCAAAATTTAAAATAATCCCATGATTTCCTCTCCCTCCGCTCATCCCAGGTGTGTATGACATTCTGCTTTCAGACGAACAGAGTTATATTAATAATGCCCTGACTCTTCCATCCATCGTAAAACTGCATCTATCATCATAAAAGTGCATCCATCCATCACAAAAGTGCATCCATCCATTATAAAAGTGCATCTATCATCATACGGATAGACTTCTAAACAGAAACTGTCATTATAAAGCTTGGAAGAGTCAGGACATTATTAATATAACTCTGTTCATCTGAAAGCAGAATGTCATACACACCTGGGATGAGCGGAGGGAGAGGAAATCATGGGGTCATTTTCATTTTTGGGTGAACTAGCCCTTTAAGCACAATGATTTCAGTATACAGTATCAGCAAACGTGTGCTAGAAATCATCAGTCCTCGGAAAGAGAATCTACACACCAAAGAGCCAAAGCCAACGGTCCAGAAGTGTTCGTTTCTGACTTCAAGAACTCCATCCAGCGTGGACACCTGAAAGACATGGAGAATCAGTCTGTCCTGCCGAATGAAGGCGAGAGCGCGTGCGGTAAACCTGAGGGTTAACTGACCTCTCGGAGCAGTTTATCCAGCTGACCGATGACATGAGACGGTGTGGTCTGAAAGAAGAGAGAGCAAGCATGAGCGTCTGAACTCTGCACACGCCAGACAGGCTTCATTAAAGGCATCATGTGACCACACACACCTGCAGCAGCACCTTCCCGCTGTACACGCTCATGGGGTACATGGTGCCGAAGGTCATGAGGGCGATGGCGACGGCAGACGCGGTGTCCATCGCATGATAGTTACTGCACAACAACCACACAAGACCATCACGTGACTCACTGACATCTCTTCATCTCGCATAGAACTCAAATATAAGGGAAGATGCAGTCATAATACAATGTGTCATTTTATTTAAAGCGGTCCTATTATGCCCCTTTTTACTAGATGTAAAAGATGTTGTTCATGCCGGCTCCTCACCTGATTTCGATGAGCATGTATGTGATGCCCAAAGCGAAGGCTCCGGCGAGGTTGATCAGCACAAACGGGTTCATCCTGGGAAGGAGGATGCTGCTCAGTGCCGGGATGAGTCCACACAGACTGCACACACCAGAGATGGGCACTCGAGTTAGTGACTCGGAGACACACACACACGCGTCTGTCATGTGACGGAGTGAGACGCAGGGCTTACCTTCGGCTCAGATCGGCCACGTGCTCCTGAAGCCAGCTGGTGCTCGCAGCTGAAGACACAAACAACACACGGCTCAGAGTCTGAGGGACAGCAGGAGCTGGCTTGTGGAAAGCATCTTACCTTCAGACACAAAGACGAAGGGCTTGTTCTTGACAGACAGGAGAGTCAACAGATTGAAGAACAGAGCCACGAATGTCCCCACCAGCAGACGGCCCCTGAAACACACACAGCAACAGAGCCAATGAGAACGGGAACTTTCCCATGGGAAGCTCAGGACATATGTGGGCAGAAACCAGAACTTTATCAGGACTGCACTGATGGAGAAACAAACACAATAAAAAAAAAACTGTTACACTTTAGGTTATACATTTAAAGTACTGAGTAATGTTAACTAACAACATGTATTTACTATATAATTAGAGTTAGGGTTATTTGCATGTACTTGTGCATAATTTACTGTGATGTACTTACTCTAGTAATGTAACGTGTGTAACAAGGACACTGTAAAATAAAGCCTTACCAAAAATTTAAATATTTGGTTTCAAAATATCTCCAGAAATTCAAGGTCTTTTGTGGAGAAAGTATTGCACCGTTGTCTGAAATATCTTGTTTTGTCCTGTTGGCGTTTTATAACGGTCTATCAGTCTCTTCCTGCATGGAGGAATGGGCAAACGTTTCCCTCAGGAACTGTGATATCGGCGGGTTTCTGTCCTGAGATCTGGAGCTGGGTCTGAAACCTTCAGGACGTGCGTCAAAGCTCTGACCAAACAAGACCCTGCAGGTGTACTCCCACTGGTCCGTGTGGTGATGATGTAATAGGTGGGTGTGGCCCTTCATTTGTTGTGTTCAGTCGGTCGAGGTCAGACGCGAGTAAAAACACGAGCACACTGAGAGCCGCTTTATAGCAGAAACTGAAGCTGTGATTGTAATTGACACTGTTGTTCATGTTTAATACGGTAAAGCTGCTGCTTTAAAGCAATCTACTGTATAAAGCGTGTATAAATAAACGTGACGTGACTGGAGATCTGAATCTCAGAGAGCAAACAGATCCTCATCACTATGATCAGATGCTTTCTCAACTGATGTTTTCTCATTTCTGTTGTGTTTATTCTGTCACTGAGAGGAAAGAGCAGCACATATTCATATATTCATCTAAACATCGCTCTCAGAAGTGTATCGCTGCAAACATATTTCTAACTTATTTTTACCCCTAAGCAAAGAACAAAAAAATGTGTGTGTGTGTGTGTTCAGTGATGGTCGTACTCACGTGTGAACCTCGGGCTGCTCCACAAAACGCTCAACACTGAGAAGCAAACACACATAAAGAGAATAACTACACAAGCATCTGCAGGTTCTGCTGGATTACTGATGTCCTCATCTAATAAACCTGGCTTGGTATATTACAAATAATGTTGGCCCTTTAGCCCGATTCAGACGGTGACGGTTTCTCATGGGGACGTCTGTAAAAACACAATGGCAGCTCTGTGATAAACTCACGAAGATCATTAACTTATAAACTCATCCTCTACCCCTTCAGAAACATCCTGTCTCATTCTACATGTCTCTTCTTCTTGAGCCTCTCCATCATTGTCCGACTCCGGTTTGATCATAAAAGTCTGGACAGTTTCTGATATTTTCAGTGTGTGTGTGTGTGTGTGTGTGTGTGTGTGTGTGTGTGTGTGTGTGTGTGTGTGTGTGTGTGTGTGTGTGTGAGGTAATCAGAGCTGTTAACACCAGCTCTTGAAGCTCCACCCTCTTCCTGAAAAGGGGGAGGAGCAGCAGCTCATTTGCATTTAAAGGGACATTCAAGGTTATAAATATTATTTGATTATTTCAACATCCCATTTAAAAATTTAAAACTGATGTGCTATAGTTTTCAAAATGATGGATGTGATTTAAAAAAAATGGGGAAATTTAACCTCTCATCAACATAATATAAACATTTGATCTAGTTACTTGTGTGACTAGCGAAATGATTTGTTATGCAAGCCATAATTTATATAAATGCATATAAATTCTGGATTAATCTCTGACTAACCCCTGTAAACGCTGAACACATCCCCATGAGAAAGCGCCACTGCTTTGATGAACGCTTCTGTTGCTCTTCTGTAAGCTGCGGTGATGACAGCGTCTGCTGAACGCCAGGGCCGAGTCTGAAAACAGCGGCTCAGCATCAGCAGAAGTGCTGTCGATCTCACTCATGTGACCGTGTGCAGATCAGCCGAATGTGGACACATTCCCACAGCAGTGAAATATTGACGGGATCAAGTTCTGCAGAGACGCAGGGATCTCACCTTTCCTTCAGGATGAAGAGCGCACCCAGCTGAACCAGCACAGTGGAGGCGAACACCGCCAGCACTTCAAAACGCTCGAAGCTGAGACCACAAACACAACAACACAAACACACATTACTGGAGCGCACACACACACCTGCTGGAGGAGGAACGGTTCCCTCACAGAAGCACCAGTGAGCGTTTTAGGACAAACAGACCTAGAGCAGATTTACTCTCATCAATAACCAAATGTGTGTGATATGATCAGGACATGTAGAAATATGCCAAACACACGCAGAGAGGCGAGAACATAACCTCCAGAAAATAATATGCCTAGAGCATGTTAGAATAAATTACTGTGTGGAAGTGTGTGTCATAACTATCAAATTACACCAATAAACTATTGTTTTGGGTGTTGAAGACATCAGTGAACACTGGGGCTGGGCTGAAAATCTTGATTTTGATTTAATTGATGATGATTCTTAAATTCAAGAATGGATCTTTCAGTCGGTGCTGTTTAGTTCTCTTCTGAAAACATTATCTGTAGCTCCTCCAAAACCCAGCCATAAGAGACTCCATACTGAATATAACATGAAAATAAAGCTGTGAGGATCCGCTGTATAAAGTCCTACAGAGCACACGTAAAGCTCACTAGAGCAGCACGACATATCACAAACCTACATATCATAGGCATATCGCAACGGCTTGTGATACCGTATGATTTTAATACCTTTAATAAGTTTTATGTGTGTCCAGTCTACTCCCTGCTGTCTGTTACACACCTGTGACATGCTTAAATGTTATTAAATGCGATAAGCGAAGTACTCACGCACACACAGAACGCCGCCTCTCGGATGCATAATCCTGATCTCTTCCGCAGCTGTGTGCGTATCAGCATCAGCATGTTAGATCCGTGCATTCGCTCTTAAAGTGACAGCGGCCTAATGTGCGCATCAGCATCAGCATGTTAGATCCGCGCATTCGCTCTTAAAGTGACAGCGGCCTAATGTGCGCATCAGCATCAGCATGTTAGATCCGTGCATTCGCTCTTAAAGTGACAGCGGCCTAATGTGCGCATCAGCATGTTAGATCCGTGCATTCGCTCTTAAAGTGACAGCGGCCTAATGTGTGTATCAGTATATTAGATCCGTGCATTCGCTCTTAAAGTGACAGCGGCCTAATGTGCATATCAGCATCAGTATATTAGATCCGTGCATTCGCTCTTAAAGTGACAGCGGCCTAATGTGTGTATCAGCATCAGCATGTTAGATCCGTGCATTCGCTCTTAAAGTGACAGTGGCCTAATGTGTGTATCAGTATATTAGATCCGTGCATTCGCTCTTAAAGTGACAGCAGCTTTAATAAGAATCAGGATATTGAATTGATACGGTGAAGACTAATAAGTGTTTATTTGTACATGTAGGCCTTCCTGAAGCCCTAGACACTGACGGTAAATTGACACACTTTATGCAATTCTACAGTAAAACACTGCTGTTGACTTTCAGAAGCTGTAGGAATGCTTTCTTCTCACAAAAATAAATGTGCAATGTGTGTTGGCTCATTTTCAGTTTTTAAAAATTAATTTATTTTGCACACTTCAAATATCGCATTATTTAATGAGTTATCACATTTTGTTCAATATCGTGCAGCCCTTTTGCATAGACCCTTAGCCATAGAACAACTAGCATGTTAACAGTATGAGCTATTAAACACTTCTGCCTCTCACAGCCTCATTTTCATCCCTGTAAAAGGAGAAATATGGATCTATCAGCTTACACAAACATCTCATGGTCATCTTTTATGGTGATTTTACTATGGTATCAGTATCAACACCTTGCAAGTGTCCAACAACGAGACGCTTGAACAGAACTCTGAAGGGAGAAAGCGAGCGTATGTATATTAGCAGTATAAAGCGGTCCTTACCCAAACGAGTACACCTGACTGGGCTTCTTCATGGACACCCAGAAACTCAGCAAACATGTGATTAGACTGTGAGAGCGAGAGACACCACACATTAGACAACCACAGCGTTTCACAATGATAAAGAAATCATTGCACAGACATCATGAAGGGATATTTGAGGTCTGAAACTCACAGCACAATGACCTCTTATACGTCAAGAGGAAACTTGATTCCTCGTGTCATGAGCCCTTTAACATCTATTTCTTCATATTCACGTCACAATCTATAGTCTTCATATGCTTGTTCTACTAACACTCGTTGAAGACAGACTGAGCTTTGGCTCAAATCAGATATGATTATTCAATAAATCAGCAATTTTCCATCACATCAGATCTGTCCTGACACAGAAAAGCACTTCAACTTCTACAAATATGGGCAGTTTTGTGGTACTTTAAGCAAATACCTGTATTTGTGATTATTTCTTTAGATAGATGTTTTTCCAGTCACTTTAACATAAATAATACTTCAACTTACAAGTCTAAGGAGATGTTTTGGTGCAACAGGTGAATCAGAACAGATCAATAAAGTCTCGAGTATTGTGTGTTCTCACCACACCACATGAGTTTACATCATTAACATCAGAAATGCAAGAGTAAACGTGGAACAGGCTCATATATAAAGTCTCAATATGAGAAATGACACTTACCTGAAGAGATCGAAGATGGTGAGGTATGTGTACGCGGTTAAGGCTGAAACAGAAGACAGATGTGGCGTTTAAAACATCACATGCTCGTTATACATTATCAAAAACCATGGCGAGGCACTGAGTGTCTATTTCATGGTAAGCGCTGGGCGTTTTGTCCGGACGCCAAGAGTTGAAAAATGCTCAGGTTTGGGATGAACTCAGAGCTCATCACCGTCACTTTTTAAGCCAGTCGTCCAATCACAGCAGAGGAGGGGCGGGCCAAATACCACATCGACCAAACGCCACATCCTGCTTGTACGAGTCACAACAACTTAAAATCATTTAAAGATCATTTTAATATGCTTTCAGACAAACTGTGTGCAAAAATGTATAAGTCAACACCACTGTTGAGTGTTTTCTCTTTAAAACTGCAGTGAACCAAAGACCGTCTCACCGGTGTTTCTTGTGACCAATCGCGTCGTGTGTGGGCGGGGCTTTAGCATCTCATTAACTATTCTCTAAAGCAGTGGGCGGAGTCTCAAGAGAACCCAGGTTGATATCTTTCTGTTCATAGGAATAATCAGGTAGATTTAGCAATATAGCGAGTGAATTATGTATATGATGTATATTCCGATGTTATGATGAACTATAGGCCTTTCTCCACTGACGTTTCTAAGGATGCCGAGACTGAGATGGCAAACGGGAACATGGTTTGTGTAACAATAGCAACACATTATTAGCGTTTCGATAATGCAGTCAAGCAAAAGGCTAATCATATTAATTACCGTTAAGTGTCTGACATTGTAGAGAGCGATACATAAAACGCATTCCCATTCCGACGCATCGACTAGTAGACGAGCCTGTGTGATTCACTCTTCCACTTCTTCTGGATCGGTTTCTGCTTCAAACATATACGGAAGAATTAAACCAGTATTTCTCTTGCCATCGTGCAGCGTTTACTACAGTAAAGTTGAGCGAGTGGATCAGGTG
This sequence comes from Paracanthobrama guichenoti, assembly GCA_018749465.1. Lineage (NCBI taxonomy): Eukaryota > Metazoa > Chordata > Actinopteri > Cypriniformes > Gobionidae > Paracanthobrama > Paracanthobrama guichenoti. Next base: position 6,052,431 of record CM031955.1, read on the forward strand.
ATGTGGAGGCGGGGCTCATTTGCATATTCATAGTTCTCTTTAGCGTATTCTAAATGAGGCAAGGGTGTCAGGTTACATTCAAGCTATTTTAAGGCAACATGTTCCGGCCCCCGGGAACATGTTGAGGAGAGGAAGAGTTGTAGTCGAGCACATTTGGGAGTCGCTCAAGCTGTCGTCCGTCTTTCACATTTATTGATACAGTACGAACACAAATGCAATAGCATGTCATAAAGCAAGATGACAACATAAGTTATAACTGTAATTAAAC
>CM031955.1:6062698-6090198 GCA_018749465.1 Paracanthobrama guichenoti
CTATCATCATAAAAGTGCATCTATCCATCATAAAAGTGCATCTATCATCATAAAAGTGCATCCATCCATCATAAAAGTGCATCTATCATCATAAAAGTGCATCCATCCATCATAAAAGTGCATCTATCCATCATAAAAGTGCATCTATCATCATAAAAGTGCATCCATCCATCATAAAAGTGCATCTATCATCATAAAAGTGCATCCATCCATCATAAAAGTGCATCCATCCATCATAAAAGTGCATCTGTCCATCATAAAAGTGCATCTATCATCATAAAAGTACATCCATCCATCATAAAAGTGCATCTATCATCATAAAAGTACATCCATCCATCATAAAAGTGCATCTATCATCATAAGATCCTAATAAAGGCATTCTGAAGCAAATTGATGCGTTTGTGTAAGAACAATATACATATTTATAACTTTATAAAAGTAAAATATCTAGCTTCCGCTAACTGGCGTTCCAGCATATGACGTAGGACGCAGAAACATCCATTCACTGCCATTATAAAGCTTGGAAGAGCCAGGGCATTTATTAATATAACTCTGGTTGTGTTCGTCTGACAGAAGAATGTCATACACACCTAGGATGAGCTGAGGGGGAGTAAATCATGGGGTCATTTTCATTTTTTTGGTGAACTAGCCCTTTAAATTTGACAGTGTCCCGGAAATTGCGTCACCATCGCAGTATTGCGCCTGCGTGACTCTGTCCTCTAGTTCACATCGCCTAGCTGCAGTAACGCGCGCAGTGTTTACCTTTACACGGCCTGATTTCATCTCATAATCTGTGTATTATTCGCGGACTGACGATGGCTGGGACTCTGGCGCGTAAAGCCGTGGATCACCTCCGCAGTAAAGAGTTCAGGGAGTACCTCATGAGGTCAGTCGCTGTGTTTCTCATTCACCCTGAGGTAAAGAGTGTCGGTGTTCGACAGATGGCACGCAGAAAGGTTAGATGGCTTCGCAGCCGCACACACAGACGATAATAAGCAGAAATCTGCGGGTTAGCGCGTGAAGGGCACGAGCTGCAGTTCCGCTGCTGGCCTCCAGGCGGCGCCAGATCCCGCCAGAGCCGCGCTCACACTCATCGCTGCCTTATGCGGATAGATCGGCTGTTAAAGAGACACTCACCAGAGTAATAAAGTGACTAAAACAAATGTGCTGTTTTATGCAAAATACATATTTTTCTAGGGCTGGGTATTGACACATTTCACGATTTGTTTCGATATTGATTATTGTGGATCTATACTGAAGGCACAAATGAGCTGATTTGTACACAAACACTTACATTACACTGGATTTGCATTTCTTCAGTGAAATATCCTAGGCCAGTGTTGTGTACTGTGTTCAGCTGAGTATTACAATATCCCAAATGTTTTCAACTGTTTGTAAATCGTGAGAGTTGCTATTTTAACCAGTGAAGCGGTGTTGTGTAATATTCAGAAAACTGTTCCAGAGTTCACATGAATATTCATGATGTTGCCCTCGTTGTGGGCGTGGCCTCAGGGAACTGACAGTATTAGTGCGCTCCTCAGATCTCAGCCGGTTCATGGATTATTTCTGAAAGATAATGAAGTTACGATGCTCAGCATTAACTGATAACAGGTAAAGAGCAAACAACGAGTGAATGACCTGCGCTCGTCTAGGCTAACACACGGTTACACATACACCGGCCTGGGTCATTCCTGTTGTACAGTAACGCTTCTGTCTCTGGGATTTACTCATATTTTCTATAAAATGAGTCACATGTTCATAAGAAATGGCTTAAATTATATATTTAGCTCTTCTTTATCACTTAAACAGATATAATAGACAATAACAATACTATTTTGTATTTTACACACTTTTTGTTGATATGTGTATTCAGTTTTATCATGTCTTCAGTGCAAAGTAATCAACTTCCACAAGAACTATAAACCATGAAATTATGTTTTAGAATAGGCTAAACTACCTCTAATCATACATATGTATGTATTCTATTATACAGTCACTGATTTAATGCTTTATCACTTTCGACCAATAGGTGGCGCAGTTCTGAAACTGATGTGTGGTCAGAGTTTGGTGTCAATGTGTCAAAGCACTGCAGAGATACCGCATCAAGGCATCATGCCTCAACTCCGTCGCTGCGGTACACGAAAACGGTTTTGTCTGTTGACATGAAATTAATATCTTTTTGTTGTCATGGTCTGAATATGTTACGATTCGATTTTGGTGAAAAGCAGACAAATGGTCTAGGAGGAGTTTGAGAGAGTAGGTTTTTAAAGGAAATCAAAATGGCGAACAGGAAGTTTGGCCAAATATGGTAAAATTAGGATCTATGTTCTTGGCATGACCCAAGGAATCTATTAAAATAAGTTTTATGACAATAGTCAAATTTAATCAAAAGTTATTAGCGTTATTGGAAAATTCGTTATAACTTTTGTCCACACGGTGGCGCTGCCCCACTTTTTGAGTACTTTCAGGGCTTTGTGCCGAAGACACATACCGAGTTTCGTAATGATACGCCAATGCGTTCGTAAAATATAGCACTTTCTGACTAAATTCTAAATGGCCGACGCCCAAAATGGTTGATATGGGAAAATTGTGTATGGTTCAAGTTTCGTGGAGCAACGTTCTAGGAGGAGTTCGCAAGAGTAGGTTTTTCGGATAATTCAAAATGGCGGAAACATTGTCATGACGGAATATGACGACATAGGATGCGGTCGGCTTCAGCTCCAGAATCAGAGGAAAAATGTAGTTTCTAGCCCTTATGGTTCAAAAGTTATTAGCATAAACATGAGTGACTCTTTGGACAGGTGGTGGCGCTAGAGGGAACGAGTTAGAGACTTCAGATATGTTATGGAGACAGCTCAGACTGTCCTCTATGGGTGTGCCAAACTTCAGCTGTTTACCAGACGCTTCTATGGGCTGCCGTAGACTCCAGTGGCGGAATAATAATAATAACAAATCTCACGGTTTCAGTAGATGCCTCCACACCTTCGGTGCTTCACCCCTAAAAAGACCCTGTTCTTAATAATCAAGACATCAATAATTGTTTTATTGTTTCAAGAATAATAAAAAAACACCATGATGGCATAAGCTAGTTATTGGTTAACATTGACATCATTAACGGTGATAACTGTGTGTCCCTAACAGCGTGCCTTCACAGCCGGCGTATGAACAATATACCCAGAATTATTGTAGCCCCTGAGCTTGACCAATGTGTATTCCTGATAGTTAAACATGTCACTATTGGACACTTATGGAGCCGAAATGTTACCGCATACCAGGAATGATCCATTTGGGAATCGCTGTTCTCCAAGTGCTACTCGATTAAAGGTGTAGTCCATCCTAAAGAACATTGGGAACCAGTGTAACCAGTAGTGGTGCCCGTTGACTTCTACTGTATGTTCAGAAATACACTGACATGTCTGGACAGCCCCGTGTATGACCTCCTACTAGTGACCTCAGCTCTTACAGTAACTTTATATGATGATGATGATGATGATGAATATATGCATCACAAAAGCCAAATGAAGCCATTATGACATGCGTAGCCTGTCCCAGTTTAACATTAGTAACCTCTGGCCTATGTCCACGAAGATCAATGCTTTAAAGCTTTATGCACTGTATTAATCAAGTACAGATTGCAATGTTAATTATGATGACTAGAAGACTAATAAAACACTTTCCTCAGTAGGTATGTAGTTTATTAACAGAAACACTGGCTGTATAATTAACAAGAAATTCAGGACAACTCACACCAGGCTAGTTTTTACACACTTTATTAGGGTAACAGATAATTAATAATGATCTACTATTATGATCTACAACATCATGAATATTCATGTGTACTCTGGAACAGTTTTTCACAGGAGCTGAATATTACACAACACCGTGTGAGGGCGTGGCCTGTGGATGACATCACATCTGCGTTCTGTTTGCGGTGTTATTCTGCAGAAGCGCTTTACTCTCCCTGCGGTGTGAACGAGTGTCAGCAGCCGCGAGCGAACGCTCAGAGTAACGTCATCACATCATTCTCCACACACTCAGATGTGTCTAATATGATCAACACAGCTGCGTTCCCTCATACTCATGAACGGAGAAGCGGAAACGGCGCCGGCGACTGTGGCATAATAAAAGTCCCGCTGCTTGCGAGGCGTGTGTTGCGTTCATCTCATTAACAATCGCTCCAGCGGCCTCGCTCAGCTCCACAACACTCGTCCTGCTCGACGCCCGTGTGGATGCAGCGGTAGGGTACGTTTACACTTTTTCACGTGTTTTTGTTAACACTGATACTAGTAAAATCTATATATTTAATAATACAAATAATCAAATAATGTTCTCAGTCTTTCCGGTGACGGGACGTCCCAGACAGAAGAACCATACAATCGGACACACGGCGTGACTATTATTTAATAAGTGAGCCTGAAGTACACCGGGACTCTTATTTTGAAATGTATGTGCTTTTATTATTGCAGGAGCTCATTCAGATTCAGAGGAGATCAAATATGAGTTCATACTCTGCAGATTGTCGTTCATGAATGTATTTCATACGGTCACATGATCTACAGCTGTCCATGGATGATTGATGGACAGCTGTCATACATCCGTACACGTCACATCACAGTATAAACATCACACGCACGCGCCACGTTACAGTATAAACACAGCACGCGTCACATCACAGTATAAACACTGCACGCGTCACATCACAGTATAAACACCGCACGCGTCACATCACAGTATAAACACCGCACGCGTCACATCACAGTATAAACACCGCACGCGTCACATCACAGTATAAACACCGCGACGCGCGTCATCACAGTATAAACACGCGCGCGCGTCACGTCACAGTATAAACACCGCACGCGTCACATCACAGTATAAACACCGCACGCGTCACGTCACAGTATAAACACTCCACGCATGCATCACGTTACAGTATAAACACAGCACGCGTCACGTTACAGTATAAACACAGCACGCGTCACGTTACAGTATAAACACAGCACGCGTCACGTTACAGTACAAACACCGCACGCGTCACGTCACAGTACAAACACCGCCGCGCGCGGCGTCCGTCGCCGCAGTACAAACACCGCGCGCAGCGTCTGGCGCGCAGTACAAACACCGCCGCGCGCGCGTCGTCTGGCGCAGTACAAACACCGCGCACGCGGCGTCACGCGCCAGTACAAACACCGCACGCACGCGTCACAGCGCAGTACAAACACCGCACGCACGCGTCACAGCGCAGTACAAACACCGCACGCACGCGTCACAGCGCAGTACAAACACCGCACGCACGCGGCACAGCGCAGTACAACACACGCGCGCGCGGCGTCACAGCGCAGTACAAACACCGCGCGCGCGCAGCGGCGGCGCAGTACAAACACCGCGCGCCGCGCGTCTGGCGCAGTACAAACACCGCGCGCACGGCGTCTGGCGCCAGTACAAACACCGCGCGCGCGTCACAGCGCCAGTACAAACACCGCCGCGCCGCGCTCACATCGCAGTACAAACACCGCCGCGCGTCACATCGCCCAGTACAAACACCGCGCGTCGCGCCAGTACAAACACACGCGCAGCGTCACATCGCAGTACAAACACCGCGCGCGTCACATCGCAGTACAAACACCGCGCGCGTCACATCGCCAGTACAAACACCGCCACGCTGCGCGTCACATCGCCAGTACAAACACCGCACGCGCGCGTCACATCGCAGTACAAACACCGCACGCGCGCGTCACATCGCAGTACAAACACCGCGCCGCGCGTCGTCACATCGCCAGTACAAACACCGCGACGCGCGTCACATCGCGTACAAACACCGCGCGCGACGCGTCGCCATCGCAGTACAAACACCGCACGCACGCGTCACATCGCAGTACAAACACCGCACGCACGCGTCACATCGCAGTACAACACACGCACGCACGCGCAGCGTCATCGCGCAGTACAAACACGCCTTTACGCGCGTCACATCGCAGTACAAACACCGCGGCGCGTCGCATCGCGAGTACAAACACACGCCACGCCATCGCGTCACCAAACGCCAGTACAAACACGCATCGCGCAGCGCGTCCACGTACGCAGTACAAACACCGCGCGTCACGCCGCACAGTACAAACACGCCGCAAACACCATCGCGCGTACAAACACAAGGCGTGTCATCGCAGTACAAACACCGCGCGCTTGTGTCACGCCGCAGTACAAACACCGCGCGCAGCATCGTCATCGCATACAAACACCGGCGCGCAAGCGGCGTCATCGCAGTACAAACACACGCCGCGTCGTCGCATCGCGCAGTACAAACACCGCCGCATGCGTCACATCCGCAGTACAAACACACACATGCGCGTCCATCGCCAGTACAAACACCGGCAGCGCGCGTCCACCGCCCAGTACAAACACATGCCCATCATGATACAAACATCGCCCAGTACAAACACGGCATGCGTGGCAGCACAAACATCGCACCCTGTGTGTATACGTCACATCAGATACAAACACCGCGCGTCACGCGCATGATATAAACACCTGCATGCGTCACATCGCAGTATTAAACACACACCGTACGTGTCGTACATCACCGTACACAAACACGCGTCACATCGTATAAACACCGCGCGCGCACGCGTACAAACACCGCATCCTCGCAGTACAAACACACAGCCGCTCATTCATCGCAGTACAAACACCGCGCGCGTCATCGCATACAAAACACACTTGCGTGCATATCGCAGTCACAAACACACAGCGTGCGCACATCGCAGTACAAACACCGGCGTAGCAGCGTCTATACATCGCAGTACAAACTGGACCACGCATCATCGCAGATACAAACACAGGTTGTGTATCACGCATAATTACAAACACACGCTGTGTGGCGCGTATCGCATATAAAAACACACATGGCGTGTCATCGCAGTACAAACATGCCGCCACCACCGCAGCGCGTGTCACATCGCAGTACAAACACATGCGCAAAGGTCGCGTCATCGCAGTACAAACACGCACTGCGTCACATCGCAGTATCAAACACCCACGCGCGCATCGCGAGTATGCTGCACATCGCAGTACAAACACCGCCGCGCGCGTCGTCGCATCGCAGTATAAACACGCGCGATCACATCGCGAGTATAAACACGCACGCGGCGTCATATCGCAGTATAAACACCGCGCGCTGGCACGCGTCATAAACACTGCCGCGTACAAAACACGCGATGTGCATAAACACTGCACGCGGCACATCGCAGGTATAAACACTGCACGCGTCACATCGCAGTATAAACACTGCGCGCGTCATCGCAGTATAAACACCGCCGCGCGCGTCACATCGCAGTATAAACACGCACGCACTTTACGCGTCACATCGCAGTACAAACACCGCGCGTGGCACATCGCAGTACAAACACCCGCACGCGTCATCGCCGCCTAGCAGTACAAACACCGCGCATATGCGTCACATCGCCAGTACAAACACGGCGCGCGTCACATCGCAGTACAAACACCGCGCGCGTCACATCGCAGTATAAACACACGCGCGCGCGTCACATACGCAGTATAAACACGCGCGCGCGCACATCGCAGTATAAACACCGCGTCGTCATCGCGCAGTATAAACTGCCGCGGCGTCACTACAGTATAAACACCGCCGCGCCGCGTCACATCGCAGTATAAACACCGCCGCGCCGCGTCCACATCGCAGTATAAACACCGCCGCGCGCACGCCATCGCAGTATAAACACACACGCCACATCGCAGTATAAACACCGCACGCGTCACATCGCAGTATAAACACCGCACGCGTCACATCGCAGTATAAACACCGCGCGCGCGCGTCACTATCGCAGTATAAACACCACATGGCGCATCGCCGCAGTACGCCGCGCCACTACAGTATAAACACCGCGCCGCGCGTCACATCGCAGTATAAACACCGCGCGCGCGCGCGTCACATCGCAGTATAAACACCGCGCGCACGCGTCACATCGCAGTATAAACACGCGCAGCGCACGCAGCGTATAAACAACACATCGCGCAGTATAAACACCGCACGCCGCGCGTCACATCGCAGTATAAACACTGCCGCGTCACGTACATGTGTATAAACACCGCGCGCGTCACACATACAGTATAAACACTGCCGCGCGTCACATCGCAGTATAAACACTGCACGCGTCACATCGCAGTATAAACACTCGCACGCCGTCCACATCGCAGTATAAACACCGCACGCCACCACATCGCAGTATAAACACCGCACGCGCGTACAAGTATAAACACCACATGGCACATCGCAGTTTAAACTGCACGCGTCACCACAGTATAAACACCGCACGCACGCGTCACATTACATTATAAACACTGCACGCGTCACATCGCAGTATAAACTGCACGCGTCACTACAGTATAAACACCGCACGCACGTGTCACATTACAGTATAAACACTGCACGCGTCATTACAGTATAAACACTGCACGCGTCACATCGCAGTATAAACACTGCACGCGTCACATCGCAGTATAAACACTGCACGCGTCACATCGCAGTATAAACACCACATGGCACATCGCAGTTTAAACTGCACGCGTCACTACAGTATAAACACCGCACGCACGCGTCACATTACAGTATAAACACTGCACGCGTCACTACAGTATAAACACTGCACGCGTCACTACAGTATAAACACTGCACGCGTCACTACAGTATAAACACCGCACGCGTCATTACAGTATAAACACTGCACGCGTCAAATCGCAGTATAAACACTGCACGCGTCAAATCGCAGTATAAACACTGCACGCGTCAAATCGCAGTATAAACACTGCACGCGTCAAATCGCAGTATAAACACTGCACGCGTCACATCTCAGTATAAACACTGCACGCGTCACATCGCAGTATAAACACTGCACGCGTCACATCGCAGTATAAACACTGCACGCGTCACATCGCAGTATAAACACTGCACGCGTCACATCGCAGTATAAACTGCACGCGTCACTACAGTATAAACACCGCGCGCACGCGTCACATTACATTATAAACACTGCACGCGTCATTACAGTATAAACACTGCGCGTCACATCGCAGTATAAACACTGCGCGTCACATCGCAGTATAAACACTGCGCGTCACATCGCAGTATAAACACTGCGCGTCACATCGCAGTATAAACACTGCGCGTCACATCGCAGTATAAACACTGCACGCGTCAAATCGCAGTATAAACACTGCACGCGTCACATCGCAGTATAAACACTGCACGCGGCACATCGCAGTATAAACTGCACGCGTCACTACAGTATAAACACCGCACGCACACGTCACATTACATTATAAACACTGCACGCGTCATTACAGTATAAACACTGCGCAGTATAAATAAACACTGCGCGTCACATCGCAGTATAAACACTGCGCGTCACATCGCAGTATAAACACTGCACGCGTCATTACATTATAAACACTGCACGCGTCAAATCGCAGTATAAACACTACACGCGTCAAATCGCAGTATAAACACTACACGCGTCAAATCGCAGTATAAACACTGCGCGTCACATCGCAGTATAAACACTGCGCGCGTCACATCGCAGTATAAACACTGCGCGTCACATCGCAGTATAAACACTGCACGCGTCCACGCGCAGTATAAACACTGCACGCGCTCACATCGCAGTATAAACACCGCCGCGCCACGCGCGCCACATCGCAGTATAAACTGCACGCACGCACTACAGTATAAACACCGCACGCACGCGTCACATTACATTATAAACACTGCACGCGTCATTACAGTATAAACACTCGCGCGTCACATCGCAGTATAAACACTGCGCGTCACATCGCAGTATAAACACTGCGCGCGTCACATCGCAGTATAAACACTGCGCGCGTCACATCGCAGTATAAACACTGCGCGCGTCACATCGCAGTATAAACACTGCACGCGTCAAATCGCAGTATAAACACTGCACGCGTCACATCGCAGTATAAACACTGCACGCACGCGTCACATCGCAGTATAAACTGCACGCGTCACTACAGTATAAACACCGCACGCACACGTCACATTACATTATAAACACTGCACGCGTCATTACAGTATAAACACTGCGCGTCACATCGCAGTATAAACACTGCGCGTCACATCGCAGTATAAACACTGCACGCGTCAAATCGCAGTATAAACACTACACGCGTCACATCGCAGTATAAACACTGCGCGTCACATCGCAGTATAAACACCGCGCGTCACATCGCAGTATAAACACCGCGCGTCACATCGCAGTATAAACACCGCGCGGGGCACATCGCAGTATAAACACCGCGCGGGGCACATCGCAGTATAAACACCGCGCGCGGCACATCGCAGTATAAACACAGCGCGCGGCACATCGCAGTATAAACACCGCGCGGGGCACATCGCAGTATAAACACCGCGCGCGGCACATCGCAGTATAAACACCGCACGCACGCGTCACATCGCAGTATAAACACCGCACGCACGCGTCACATCGCAGTATAAACACCGCACGCGCACGCGTCACATCGCAGTATAAACACCGCGACGCACGCCGCCACATCGCAGTATAAACACCGCACGCCGCAGCGTCACATCGCAGTATAAACACCGCACGCGGCACATCGCAGTATAAACACCGCACACGGCACATCGCAGTATAAACTGCACGCGTCACATTACAGTATAAACACCGCACGCACGCGTCACATCGCAGTATAAACACAGCACGCACGCGTCACATCGCAGTATAAACACAGCACGCGTCACATCGCAGTATAAACACAGCACGCGCGCCACATCGCGCAGTATAAACACAGCACGCCGCTGCGCGCTCATCGCGAGTATAAACACAGCACGCGTCACATCGCAGTATAAACACCGCACGCACGCGTCACATCGCAGTATAAACACCGCACGCGTCACATCACAGTATAAACACTGCACGTGTCACATCACAGTATAAACACTGCACGTGTCACATCACAGTATAAACACCGCACGCACGCACATGATTCATGAAATCAGAGCCTTATGAAGATTAATAATCACATTAGGCAGTGTCACCATTTATGTTTTTACATCCCCCACATTTTAACAGCCTTAAAATGATCATTAAGACGCTTGTTATTGTGTATTGCTGATCTGGAATCTGTTTTACTCTTTATTGTCTTGTTTTAACTTGTGCTGTTCCCGATGGATCGGCTGTTCCCGTGGGATCTTTCCCTCAGCACGGTGAGTCTCCTCCTCATGATCCCGTCCTGCTGTCCTTGCGCTGAGTGTGTGTGTGCCGGTTCTAGCTGTCGTGTGTGTGTTCTTTCAGCACTTCTGGGGTCCGGTGGCCAACTGGGGCCTGCCCATCGCTGCCATCAGTGACATGAAGAAGAGTCCTGAGATCATCAGCGGCAGGATGACCTTCGGTGAGTCACACGGCTGTGTGTGAGTGTGTGTGAGTGTGTGTGAGTGTGTGTGAGTGTGTGTGAGTGTGTGTGAGTGTGTGTGAGTGTGTGTGTGTGTGAGTGTGTGTGTGAGTGTGTGTGAGAGTGTGTGAGAGTGTGTGAGTGAGTGTGTGAGTGTGTGTGAGTGTGTGTGAGTGTGTGTGAGAGTGTGAGAGTGTGTGAGAGTGTGTGAGAGTGTGTGAGAGTGTGTGAGAGGTCAGAGGTGAACTCTCGCTCTGTTTCTCCAGCTCTCACCTGCTACTCGCTGCTGTTCATGCGCTTCGCCTACAAGGTCCAGCCCAGGAACTGGCTGCTGTTCGCCTGCCACCTGACCAATGAGACGGCTCAGCTCATCCAGGGCAGCAGACTCATCAAATACAAGTACATCACCATCATCATCTAACGCTCACTGTACATCCTCACTGTTTCTGATGTTCATACAGTAATGCTCTTCCTCTTCCTCAGCATGGAGAAGAAGGCGAATGCCAAATGATGAAGGCTCATGTGCGTACGCGTCAGGAGATCAGCGGATCCGTTTTAATAATCATTCATGATCATAGATGATGGGTTTTCTCTGTTACACATATAACATTAAGCCTTACACTGTCTGAAGGTTCTGGTTTGTATGTAATGTAGAAATATTTGAATAATTTATTTCCATAAATGATGCAATCAGTGTGTTCAAATAAATGAGAAAATAAAAAAATCTAATAAAATCTAATAATGCTTCTGCTGTTTTTGACCATCCATCCATCCATCCATCTATCTATCTATGCTTCCATCCATCCATACATGTTATGAAATTTGTATGGTTTTATGTTGTCACAATGGAGATAATTCACTTCATGTGGAAAATATTCAGGATATTCTTAAAACAAAGCGAGTTCCATGGATGAAGTGCAGAGACGTTTGGAACATGAGGATGAGTAAATGACAGATGTTTCACTAACCGACTCCTGCAGGTTAATGACAGATATGATCTTCCTCGAGCCTGTGTGATATTAATGCACACATAATAATCTCTGTTTGCGCTGCATCACCATGAGATGAGGTTTCTTTAATGAAATGTGTTTCCCAGTAAATAGACGGGGCCAGACCAGTCTGTTACAGAACATTTAATATTTGACAAACTAATACATTAACACAGATATAAACTATGCAAATGATCAAAAGGTAAAACATTCATAGCATACACAGAAAATGTGAGTTTAATTCAGTGCAAACCTCTACAGTAAACAAATCCTAGCTCCGGTGTTTTGGTGTTACTCTGGCTTCATGAGAAACCAGTCATTCGCTTCGACTGTAATCTTTTCATAAGTCGTCGCTGGTGATGACAAGACTACTCTGAATTTCATTCCCCAGGACGAATCCATCATCTTCATCCTCCTGTGAGGAACAGAACCATTATAAACAGAGTGTACTTAGCAGTTCAAATCCATTTAAAGTACAGTCATGCTAAAGGGCAGCTCTAAAGTGTGTTTACTCACCTCATCCTTTTCTTTGTAGTTTTTCTCCATTCCTCTGTACGACACCACATGGATGAGGGTGTATACTCTGTAATGGGAGACAACAGGGCTTCACATCTCAAGTTCCAAATATTGGACTGATTGTTCAGGTGCCGGTGTGAGTGCATGATGAGTATCATAAAAGTGCATCTATCCATCATAAAAGTGCATCCATCATCATAAAAGTGCATCTATCCATTATAAAAGTGCATCCATCATCATAAAAGTGCATCTATCCATCATAAAAGTGCATCTATCCATTATAAAAGTGCATCCATCCATCATAAAAGTGCATCCATCCATCATAAAAGTGCATCTATCCATCATAAAAGTGCATCTATCCATTATAAAAGTGCATCTATCCATCATAAAAGTGCATCTATCCATCATAAAAGTGCATCTATCCATTATAAAAGTGCATCTATCCATCATAAAAGTGCATCTATCCATCATAAAAGTGCATCTATCATCATAAAAGTGCATCTATCCATCATAAAAGTGCATCCATCATCATAAAAGTGCATCTATCATCATAAAAGTGCATCCATCCATCATAAAAGTGCATCTATCATCATAAAAGTGCATCTATCCATCATAAAAGTACATCTATCCATTATAAAAGTGCATCTATCCATCATAAAAGTGCATCTATCATCATAAAAGTGCATCTATCCATCATAAAAGTGCATCTATCCATTATAAAAGTGCATCTATCATCATAAAAGTGCATCCATCCATCATAAAAGTGCATCTATCATCATAAAAGTGCATCTATCATCATAAAAGTGCATCCATCCATCATAAAAGTGCATCCATCATCATAAAAGTGCATCTATCCATCATAAAAGTGCATCCATCATCATAAAAGTGCATCTATCCATCATAAAAGTGCATCCATCATCATAAAAGTGCATCCATCCATCATAAAAGTGCATCCATCCATCATAAAAGTGCATCTATCCATCATAAAAGTGCATCTATCCATCATAAAAGTGCATCTATCCATTATAAAAGTGCATCCATCATCATAAAAGTGCATCTATCATCATAAAAGTGCATCTATCCATCATAAAAGTGCATCCATCCATCATAAAAGTGCATCTATCCATCATAAAAGTGCATCTATCCATCATAAAAGTGCATCTATCCATCATAAAAGTGCATCTATCCATTATAAAAGTGCATCTATCCATCATAAAAGTGCATCTATCCGTCATAAAAGTGCATCTATCCGTCATAAAAGTGCACCCATCATCATAAAAGTGCATCTATCATCATAAAAGTGCATCCATCCATCATAAAAGTGCATCTATCCATCATAAAAGTGCATCTATCCATTATAAAAGTGCATCTATCCATCATAAAAGTACATCTATCCATTATAAAAGTGCATCCATCATCATAAAAGTGCATCTATCCATCATAAAAGTGCATCTATCATCATAAAAGTGCATCTATCCATCATAAAAGTGCATCTATCCATTATAAAAGTGCATCCATCCATCATAAAAGTGCATCCATCCATCATAAAAGTGCATCTATCATCATAAAAGTGCATCTATCCATCATAAAAGTGCATCCATCCATCATAAAAGTGCATCCATCATCATAAAAGTGCATCTATCCATCATAAAAGTGCATCCATCATCATAAAAGTGCATCTATCATCATAAAAGTGCATCCATCATCATAAAAGTGCATCCATCCATCATAAAAGTGCATCCATCCATCATAAAAGTGCATCCATCCATCATAAAAGTGCATCTATCCATTATAAAAGTGCATCCATCATCATAAAAGTGCATCTATCATCATAAAAGTGCATCTATCCATCATAAAAGTGCATCTATCCATTATAAAAGTGCATCTATCCATCATAAAAGTGCATCTATCCATTATAAAAGTGCATCTATCCATCATAAAAGTACATCTATCCATTATAAAAGTGCATCCATCATCATAAAAGTGCATCTATCATCATAAAAGTGCATCTATCCATCATAAAAGTGCATCCATCCATCATAAAAGTGCATCCTCCATCATAAAAGTGCATCCTCCATCATAAAAGTGCATCCATCATCATAAAAGTGCATCCATCCATCATAAAAGTGCATCTATCATCATAAAAGTGCATCCATCCATCATAAAAGTGCATCTATCATCATAAAAGTGCATCCATCATCATAAAAGTGCATCCATCCATCATAAAAGTGCATCTATCATCATAAAAGTGCATCCATCCATCATAAAAGTGCATCTATCATCATAAAAGTGCATCCATCCATCATAAAAGTGCATCCATCCATCATAAAAGTGCATCTATCATCATAAAAGTGCATCCATCCATCATAAAAGTGCATCTATCATCATAAAAGTGCATCTATCATCATAAAAGTGCATCCATCCATCATAAAAGTGCATCTATCATCATAAAAGTGCATCTATCCATTATAAAAGTGCATCTATCATCATAAAAGTGCATCCATCCATCATAAAAGTGCATCTATCCATCATAAAAGTGCATCAATCCATCATAAAAGTGCATCCATCCATCATAAAAGTGCATCTATCATCATAAAAGTGCATCCATCCATCATAAAAGTGCATCCATCCATCATAAAAGTGCATCTATCCATTATAAAAGTGCATCTATCCATCATAAAAGTGCACCCATCATCATAAAAGTGCATCTATCCATCATAAAAGTGCATCTATCATCATAAAAGTGCATCCATCCATCATAAAAGTGCATCTATCCATCATAAAAGTGCATCCATCCATCATAAAAGTGCATCTATCCATCATAAAAGTGCATCCATCCATCATAAAAGTGCATCCATCCATCATAAAAGTGCATCTATCCATCATAAAAGTGCATCCATCCATCATAAAAGTGCATCTATCCATCATAAAAGTGCATCCATCCATCATAAAAGTGCATCCATCCATCATAAAAGTGTATCTATCCATCATAAAAGTGCATCTATCCATTATAAAAGTGCATCCAATCCATCATAAAAGTGCATCTCTCCATTATAAAAGTGCATCCATCCATCATAAAAGTGCATCTCTCCATTATAAAAGTGCATCCATCATCATAAAAGTGCATCCATCCATCATAAAAGTGCATCTCTCATCATAAAAGTACATCTCTCATCATAAAAGTGCATCACATCTCAAATAATCCAGTTCCATATATTGGACTGGTTGTTCAGGTGCCGGTGTGATAGTGTGTGATGAGTGTTGTACCTGTGGTAGAGCATCGCCAAGAACTGAACGATGAGCAGAATGGCGAAAGACAGCAGAAACATCAAACTCAACGGCTCCACCTTCATGGGATCTGGTGCCAGCGTTTTGTTCGGAAAATACTTTGGAATCTCGATGCTCAGAATATCACCGCCAATGGCCTGAAGGATGAACGTCGCTACAACCCACAGGACGTTAATTATGAAGTACAAAAACACTGCCTGCACACAAAAAAGAGAGAATAGTTCGCATTTAGCATATGAAATTATGGGCCAGAGAAGATGAACTATTCATTTGTCATCCTTACCTTGTTTCGTAGAGACTTGAGCTCCCGTGTCACTTCCTCGAGATGAGCTTTGTCATCTTCAATGGGCTTGAGATAACGCTCCAACAGTTTATTCCAGAAGTCAGTTTCATCCTGGTAACACAAAGAAACAGTTACGCTTTTTACCGTAAGTTGAATATGGAAGGTGGTCCATTCACTGCCATTATAAAGCTTGGAAGAGCCAGGACATTTATTAATATAACTGATTGTGTTCGTCTGACAGAAGAATGTCATACACACCTAGGATGAGCTGAGGGGGAGTAAATCATGGGGTCATTTTCATTTTTTGGGTGAACTAGCCCTTTAATTTATCCAAATGCATTACTTATCCATTGATAAGCCATTGAAGCTTCTCATGATTTACCCAAATAGCACATGCTCCTGGATCTACATCCATTGTTAATCTTGGAACAGTGCTCCTTATCAACCAAAGTCAAACGTGACCCTAAAGAGTCCAAACCAATTCCTAACCCATAAGTGCACAACAGATGCAACACAACTTCAAGACATGACAAAATCAATTAAAAAATCAGCCAGTCAGAAGAGTGTGTGGGCGGAGTCTATCTGCAAGGGCTTTTTACTCTTAACATAATTATCAAATTCATAAATATTAAAAACGCTTTTTACACTCTACAAGAGAGTACTGACTGGCTGATGGGAATGGTGATCCAGGAACACGCCCTACTTCTGTAAATCATATTAAAGCCCCAATATACTTCAAGCTAAATCAAAGAATGTCATGTTCAAACAAAACAGGAGTTTGAAACGGCTTGTCTAGGTGATCTTTCCTGAAAAGTTCTCTCCGGCTGGTAAACGCCTCTGAACTCCCATTGGTCCGTGTGGTGATGATG
Source organism: Paracanthobrama guichenoti (assembly GCA_018749465.1). Lineage (NCBI taxonomy): Eukaryota > Metazoa > Chordata > Actinopteri > Cypriniformes > Gobionidae > Paracanthobrama > Paracanthobrama guichenoti. Next base: position 6,080,086 of record CM031955.1, read on the forward strand.
TAATAGGTGGGTGTGGCCCTTCATTTGTTGTGTTCAGTCGGTCGAGGTCAGACGCGAGTAAAAACACGAGCACACTGAGAGCCGCTTTATAGCAGAAACTGAAGCTGTGATTGTAATTGACACTGTTGTTCATGTTTAATACGGTAAAGCTGCTGCTTTAAAGCAATCTACTGTATAAAGCGTGTATAAATAAACGTGACGTGACTGGAGATCTGAATCTCAGAGAGCAAACAGATCCTCATCACTATGATCAGATGCTTTCTCAACTGATGTTCTCATTTCTGTTGTGTTTATTCTGTCACTGAGAGGAAAGAGCAGCACATATTCATATATTCATCTAAACATCGCTCTCAGCAGTGTGGATGTTTGCTATCAGTATACCTCTGCAAAGCTATTTCAAACTACTCCTAAGCGAAGATCGAAGGAGGACTGTGATTGGGGCTTTAAATCGTAACCTCACCTCAGAGAGTTTCTCAACCTGTGGAGCCACAAGCGTTCTCTCGATGCCCCTCTTGACGCGCCGCTCCAGTCTCAGCGCTCCGTTCTCGATGCGGTTGGACTTCACGATGCGTCTGGCGGCTTCATTCAGAGCGTACTGCAGTTCCTCCAGCTGGGTCTCGGTCAGCACGTCCTCCGGACCCACTTTATCCCTCAGCTCATCGTTCAGGGTGTCCGTGAGAATCAGCACCAGCTCCTCGCACAGATCCTCCTGGTTCTTGTTCCTCAGCGTGTATCTGATCTGCTCCTGAAGGTTCCTCTTCAGATTTGCATAGGTCAGTTTCTTCAAGAACTCTCTCTTCACGGGCTCCACCCAATCTATTAGAATAAGAATTGTTGTATAATAATCAATGCACAGACCACCTTTACACTCATGAAACCCTGTGCTCTAGAAAAGGGAGATATCTGTAGGATTCTTCAACCGCTGGTTTATGAGATGACGTCTCTTACCACTCTCAGGCACAACTTCCTTCGGCTCCAAATTATTGTAGTCAAAATCATAATCATCGTCTTCGTCGTCATCGTCATAGTCTGTGTCATCATTAAATTGGTCCACTTTCTTCTCACAGCTTTTGGAACTCTCACTGTAAGATTAATGTGTGAATAAGAACTTTTCTTGTGTATTGCAATTGTACGGTGACTGAGAGGGGACATGTTTGGTTCAGTTAGTTAAAGTTTTGACTTAATGACAGTATTTCTGTAGATTACACCAGTAACCTCTATAGTGATGATAAATGAGCGGCAAACACATATTCATATTCTTTACCTTCTCTCAGAGTCAGTGTCTTTTTCCTTGTTGTCCTTGTTGAGATTCTCTTTGGATTCGTCCTTCTTATGGCTCATCTCCTGGTTGAGGTCCAGGATGTGTTTGTTCGTGTCTAAACGGCTCTGTTCTTCATGGGCGCTCTGAGCCGACGGCTCGTCGGGTTTGGCGGCTGGTGTGTTTGGATTGACGGCGTGCTGCATTTGTTGCAGCAGTAGATTTTCGGTCTCCTGAGTGACTTGGATTTTCACATCCCAACAGCACATTTTGCAGTCGCGATTGCACACGACACCCACTTGCTTTTTCTGCTCCTTGCCCTTGTTTGTTTCTCGAGTGCCCCAAGATACAATGTGCATGTTGACTAGGGAGTATATGGTGAGGAGGAGATAGCCACTGGGAATGCAGATGAAGTACATCAGACCATAGATGATCAGAGTGCTCTCTTGAGGGTGGAGGATGGCTGTCACCATGTACAGGATCGCACCGGACACCAGGAAGAGTCCAGTAGGAGTTATAAATGTTTGTTGTATAACCATGTCACCTAAAATGAGAAGTCCAATGAGATAACACCAACACAATTCAAATGCAAAACAAACTGATAAACGATAGTGAACAATAATTACCAATAATGGCAAAGAAGGACGCAGTCATCAGGAATGCATATATGACACTGAGAATGGCAGCAATTGTGATTTGGAAGTTGGGTTTGGCCACAAAACATATGATCATGTAAATAACCGGAGGTATAACCGCAATTATTATGGAAAGAGTGCCTGAAATTCCAAACACAAACTGGAAAGCTCCTAAAATGGAAAAAGAGAAAATTAGCAGATTTTTGCACTCTTTGTAAACATATTTTCAATACGCATATCATAGAACAGGGGTGTCCAGTCCTGCTCCTGGAGGGCCACTGTCAAACTCTGCAAAGTTAAGCCCAAACCCCAGTTAAACACACCTGAACCAGCTAATCAAGGTCTTACTAGGCAGGCTAGACTGTGTTGAGGCAAGTTGGACCGTACAGGACCGGGGTTGGACACCCCTGATGATGATTTAGCTGACATTTCCAGAAGGGCAGTTGAACCACCATACCTGAAAATCCCCTTGTTTTTCACCAAGTCTTTGAAAATGTACCTGCAATCATGAGGGTAACAGATGCAGGTCCCAGGATGGAGGAAGCCACGGTGAAAATCTGATAAAAGATGTAGAGCATGGATATGGAGGTGTTCCTCTTGACCGTGTCTGTCCCGCTGTGGAGCAGATCGAGAGTGTTGGCCAGTGTCGAAGGACCCCATCGACGTCTCTGGTTGTAAAACTCTTTGAACTCTTGAGGAGAGTTGGTGTAAGCATCTGAGGCGGCGTTATACTCCACACGCCAGCCCTGCTGCAGGAGAAGAGTGCACAGCCAACGGTCCTCACCTAAACAGAAGAACCAAATGCAATAAGCATTGCTAATTGTCTACTATACTGCAGTGGTGCAAAAAAATACATGCCAGAGTTTTTTTTTTTTTTTTTTTTTTAGGCCATTCATCCGCCCCAAATCCCCAGGGATTTACCTTGATCGTACTGCACATACTCAGAGGCTCGGGTGGCTTTGGTGGTGTATCGTTTCAGGACATTGTCGTCCATCAGCGCAGATCCTCTGAACAAACTGAAACAGCCTGGACTGCACAGAACTGACCCAAACACGTGCTCCGCCGTCTTCTGAAGCCAGTGACCCACTGCATACTCAAACTTCTGATACCACACCATTGGGCCTGAAACATCACATTCACAGAACATGAATCACTGCATTTGAGCATGTTTGCTTCTGGGTGTCTCTTTCTGAAAGATGAGCAATGTTATCATATTGTAAATGATGACATGTCATGTTTTGTTAAGATTAGCTATCTTTTCAATGGTGTGACGTTAATATAAAACTGCAATAATTTCCAAGGGTTTATGTCAATGGACTTTGTATATTGATCAGTATCTGAATAGCGGGTCTATAAAAGGGCATGCCATTATCTGCTATATAATCCAGTCTGAAGCTTCTTGCTTCTTACTTTATGTCATATACAGTCTTTTGTCAGTTCTGTTATGTAATTCAAAATATGTGTTTTTAACACACTACTTTCCCAATAAGCAAAGCTTTTTTCAAAAGATGACAATTACTGTTCAGTTGTTTGATTTTCTCTCTGAACCCTAGGGGTGTAATGGGACATGCATTCGTCTCGTCACGGTTCGGTGCATACAGTCAGACGCCGAATACAGTCAGTCACAGGCGGTTCACACTCCAGTCCAAAAGGGGTGCTCGGTAATTGAACGCTGTTTGCTATCCGTCACAACAGGAAAAAGAGCAGAAGAAGAGACGATCTGTGCACCAACCCAAAACAAGGGTTCAGATGCACACAAGAGCTTGATAGTAGCCGATAGGCTGATTTTCAATTCATTTTTGAGACGCGCTCCACAAACTTCACGGAAAGGAAACCGGGGTGGTGAGTGTACACAAATAACAGTTTGGAATGATGTCTTACTCTTATCTGTACGACCACAATTGACGGAGAATTTTAAACTGTTTCCGCTGTTATAATGAGACAAAGTCATGCCGATTTGTGTTGTGGAATGAAAAGAAACCTATCAATGGGGATTTGTTGCTTTTCCCGAACTCGTATCAAACCGTGACCCAAAACCGAGGTACGCATCAAACCGTGACTGCAGTGTACCGTTACACCCCTACTGAACACAGATGATTTTTACCCATTCCGGTGGGATGGATCCGTCCACACGCCGCACCCACGTTGTCGTACATTCTCAGACGGTCGACGAGCAGTATCAGAGCGCCGGGCTGGAAGTCTGTGTCTCCATCCAAAGCCATGATATACGTGTTGTCGTCAGATATGTGCTTCCTCTTGCTGTCGTTGTCATAAGAAGGCAGTAAATAAGTCTCACTATCTAATGATATGAGACTGGCACGGCATGGGTTGTTTTGTCTCTGTAAGAACACACAGTGTCAAAAAAACGAGTTATCTTCAGCTGTATGTGGATGTCTGGGGGGTTGCAAAGCTGGTTTCTACATGGGTGCTCAAGTCAAAAGAGCCTGCCCTTGTGTCTTGTGGTCTCTAGGTACGGATATGGGTCCTTCCTTTAATGTAAGTGTGTGGGACCTTTTATTGTAAATCTAATCTTCTTAAAGCTGTGTGGTTTATACATGCGGCACAGACAGCTTAGGGTTAGGGGTTTGTTTGAATCACTAAACCAACATATGAGCAATGGTAATAATAAAGCTTGACTGACTACTGACTGAATGATCAATGAAAACTTACTGTTATTTTCTGAGGGTTTTTGACATTGTATCCTTTCCAACCAAGCAGGTAATACAGGTACATGATCTGAAAATGCACACGTGTTCAGGTAAGCATTCAAAGACTGAATTATTCTTCATACTAAAGAATAAGACTTCGACATTCACCTGTGACCATCTCTTTTTATTTCGAATCAGAGCTTTGTCCTTCAGGTGGACATAAAGCATGTTTCCCTCTGGCATGACAAACACAAGACGGCCGCCATATGGCGTTTCAATGATAGAAACCTCATCGGGCTCCTTATTTGTAAACACCCTTGAAGGCAAAAACAGCGAAATTTGGTTTACAGTTGGTTGTGAAATATCATTATCATCAGTATTTCCATATCAGTCACATACCATAAGCTGATAACGGATAGGAAACCTTTGCCTCACCTGTACACCTCCATGACAACGTTTACAAGGTCGGAAACATAGCTGTTGACAAGCTTTTTCTCAGTGCCCGTTTCTTTGTCTTTATCCTTCATGAAGGCATCGTCGACATAAATATGGCACTCAAAGTCAAAGACATCCTTGTGTTCCTCCTTTGGATCACCTCGGTATCTGTCCAGTCTGAAACCAACAAATTTGAAGGGATCTGAATAAAGAACTGCAGCAAAAGCCTTAGTGATAATATAGGACCAACTGGGGGTTTCGAGCAACCGGCTCATCCATCACAGATTAAATACCTGAACATTGAAGTCAAGATTTTCAGCATCTCGTCATACGTTTCATGCCACATCGTTGCACAAAGGTAAATGACACAGTTTTCCACTTCAATGTCACTGCTACATGACAAGGAAAGTAAACACAAACTCGATGAATGCACCTGTACTGTATTATGTGCATCATATACATGATGATTTTGTCTGAATGTACGTACCTCTCCTTGTTTGCCGTACGAATGACTTTCATTTTTGTGTTCAGCAGCATAGAGAGGTCAATGAAGGCGGATTCATACAGGCGACGGACGAAAAGCTGAGAGGTGCGTTCAATTCTCTGCACTTTTATTCTCCACACGTAATACGTGCATGCGATGAGCCCGAGCCACATGCAGACCCCCTCCAGCGCCAGCATGGAGAAAGGCCACATTTCGTATGGATTGTTGAGTGACGTTTTGCAGATACTATAGGAAATCTCCAGCATTACAACCGGGGTGGTATTGACGTCCTTGAGATTTTCAAGTTCGAAGCAAAATGGCCAGAATGGAGTGGAAATAACTTGCGTAGAATTATCACTGCCAGTAATTATGATTTGGCTTGCAGTTTCAAGTGGAGGGACTAGATGTTTAGCTTGTGTCAAGAAAAGCGTAATGCCTAGGAGTAGTGTTAACGGACCAATTAAAGACACAGGCAGGGCAAAACTAAATCTCACGGCGTGGATCTTGCAGGCCACAACTCCAAACCAGTGGCACGCAGCTGAGCAGAACGCCTGAAGGAAGAACAGCCCCAGGCCTATCTCCACCGTGCCTCTGCTGGCTTTGGTGTACGCATCCCATTCGATGGGATTTTCAGCAATCAGGCAGAAATACAGAAAGTACACCCCCAGAGTCACGGCTATTCGAAGAAGGCTGGTGAACAGATAAACAGAGTCTCTGAAAGAGTCCAGATCCTTGAGCATCTCCTGAATGTTAGTGCTGGCCTGAAAAGGGTTCTCCCACCAGTTCAGAGAAACCAGCACTGATGCGAAAATCGCAATGCCCACATACACGTAACAATATTCTATTTGTCCTGGGATGTGTGTGGATTCTCTAACGTAGTAGTCAATCCCCAGGAGCGTGTACCCGCTGAGCACTAGGATGAGGGAGCATATGGGGTAGATGATCATCCAGTTCCTTGTCTGCAAGCGGAAGATGATCTGGAACATGGATGAAAGGATGCAGATCCCTCCGGGGATGCAGAGGTTTGTGAGGATATCAAGCTTAGGCATCACAATGAGCACCAGCACTGCCGTCCCGACCGCCACCAGACTCTCAATCCCACACATCTGCAGAAGCATCAGCAGCGATCGTTACATTAGTGCATTTCAATTTCAACTGCACTCAAGGTATACATATCAGTTTGTGCATATCAGTTTGAGACTCTTCTGCTATCAACTCATCATTGCTATCCAATAGTCCTTCGCTAAACGATCGTCTAGTATGGCTAACCTGCAGGAAAATCCAAATAAAATCAGCTTTTGATGCCCAGCAAGCAATAGCCGTCTTTGTTCACTATAGACCTGATATAGTCCAGCTATGAGTAACCCACTTCTAGCCAAAATAACCAAAATAACTTGCGAGATAAATGATATTCCATCATGTAAGCAAAGTCAGCCATGATTACAAGGTGTTTGGTTTCATTTCTTTGACATGTTCATGTTCTAGATGTCTAGTCTATTCTTGGGCTATGGTTAGACGTCTATTACATTTTCACTGACAGCCCAAATGTTGCCTTGTTTTAGCCTAGACGTCAGGGCTGGCTACGTTCTAAACGCAGAATTGCTCGCTGGGTGGCAGCTGGTTTTGCATAGCTGCTCAAAGCTGATCTTTTATGGTTTGTAGTTGGTCCAAGCTGGTCTATATGGTGATTAGCTGGGGCTACGGAGGTCTTGGTGCATACAGTTTGTCAACTGGGTTAGGGCAGGAAGACCACCTTGGCAATTGTATAGATTAGGATTGTCGACTAGTAGACTAGTGAGTTGGCCAGCTCTCATTTTAGCTTTAATATATTAGTGGTGCTGCTTTAAAGCAGGGGTCGCCAATTCTGCTCGTAGACAGGTGGATTAAACACACCTGGACCAGCGAATCAAGGCCTTCAGGATTACAGCAAGCTGAAGTCTGCAGGAAAGTCCCAGACAGCAACATAGTGTCGGCCCAGATCTGGCCCACATCCGGTACGCATTGAATCCACATGTACCAGATATGGCCACATATTCCATTTATGTATGTCAGCTAGTTTCATTCATGCAAACCAATTTGAGGGTTTTGTTCATGATCACATAGACTTTCCTTGAAAGGGACTTTTGCGCTGTCTGTTTATTTGGCTATATTTGCAATGCTATTTCAGGCAGACAAGATTCTCATGTCACTTCCCTTTTCATCCCTAATTACCCACATCCAAACCTATGTATTGTTCTGTGCTCTAGACGTCTAGACATTTTTAACTCAAGAAGCCCCTTAAGAAACGTGTCATGAACATGAACCAGCATAATTATACAGCACTTTCATAGTGAACCATTGGACTTATTCTTTACTTTTTTCTATAAAATTTGCCATAAAAGTATCTAAAAGTCACATTATTTTGCATGACGTCAACTCACGATTCCCAGTGTCCTCGGTTTAGGGGCCACATAGCTCTTGAAGACACACTTCCACATCGACTTCAGGAACATCAGGAGGTTTGGCATCACTAGGACACACATCAACAGGAGTGTGTACAACTGCTGATCCACTTCGTTTCTCAAAGACACTGGACTGGACAGAGTGGTCAGAACCAGCAGAGAGCCCTACAATACAGAAGAACAGCCTTGGCATTAACGCACTGGACCACAACACACAGAATCATCGTCTGTGAGCCTGACGCATGCCAGCCTGAATCAGTCCCCAACACTTTACATTGGAAGGCCTTAACTACTATGTGCTAACATTAAATATCTACAAGATTATGTATTCACTGTGTACTGCTAATGAGTTTGAGGTGGGTTTAGGATTTAGGGTTAGGATTATAGGGGTTAGGGTTTGGGTTACAGTTAGGGGTAAAGATAACAGTGTAACTAAATTGGTAAATAAATACAAGTACTTTAAATGTAATGCACTAACATGTATGCACACAGTAAGTAAACTGTATCTGTAATAATAATAAGTATTATAATCTATAATAAGTAAACTGTAACTGTGTGAACTGTTTTTCTCTCTCAATATAATCTTTAGATTAAATGCTTTGAATAGTCATTCAGTTTGTGCATACATTGTTTGAGATCTGCTTTCCCTTCATGGCCTCTGATTTCCTTTTTATTGTATTTGGAGTCACATTCAGTTATATTGTATGTCTTCAGCAAGTCTTTGATTAGGTTGTTAATCTTTTAAGATTGTTTCACAACAACATTTCAGAACATCCCAGAACTATAAATATGATCTCAATAACTCAACGATGCTGTGCATGCACACTTAGAAAATCATAATCATAAGCATGAAGGTGGAGATGTTCGTGCCAGCGTGAAGCCCGGTGAGTGTACACGTCACCATGGAGATGGCCATCAGTAAACAGGGATGGGTGGGGATGCTGTTATCCTCTATAAATATTTATGGTCATCATGTAACAGCCATGACTCACCTTGCTCACGACGCCACTGACCAGCACCAGCAGGCCCACAATAAAGGCCACCAGGTTCTGCAGAATCCGGAAGCATATTCTCTTCTTCTCTTTTTCTGCTCCGATCGGGTTCAGCTGGAACGGATCCCATGTGTCTCTGTACACACAACAAAAATCAGACTGTGAGAGGATGGCAACAGTGCTTAAGTGCAAAAACAATGCATTACTTCAGTCACCGGAAATGTGCTCTATAGGAGTAAGCAGTGTTTTTTTCCAACACTCTCAGAATTTTTTTTTGCAAAAGTTGTACCTTTAGGGGAACAACCAGAAAACAAGAAAGCAAGATAATGTCGGCCCAGATCCAGCCCACAGGCTTTCCACATGTACCAAATGTGGCCCGGATCTGGGCTGACACTATGTTGCTGTCTGGGCACTGGGGCAGAACTCTTAAAAGGACATCTTTGTACCTTATTTACCCCTAGAAAGTTCACAGTAGTTCCCTAAGGCAGTGGTTTTCAAACCTGTCCTGGAGGCAGCCCTGCACATTTTGTGTCTCCCTCATTTATCACACCTGATTCAACTCGTCAGCTTGTTAGTAGAGACTGCAAGAACTAAATTGGGTGTGTCTGATAAGGGAGACACAGGTGTGCAGGGCTGGGTTTCTCCAGGACAGGTTTGAAAACCACTGCCCTAAGGTACATATTGCTGCTCTAAGGTACTAATATGCACCTTAATATGGACAACCCAGCCATGAAAAACAGATTAAACCTTATTAAAGTTACAAAAGTTATTCAGTCAAGAGCAATGAGTGATTTTTCTTTGTCTTTTGTTATTTGATTAACATTAAAAACAGAGACGGCAGCAGGAATATTAGGCTGCTGTCATTTTAAAGAGCGAATGCACGGATCTAATATACTGATGCTGATACACACATTAGGCTGCTGTCATTTTAAAGAGCGAATGCACGGATCTAATATACTGATGCTGATACACACATTAGGCCGCTGTCACTTTAAAAGCGAATGTGCGGATCTAATATACTGATGCTGATACACACATTAGGCCGCTGTCACTTTAAGAGCGAATGCGTGGATCTAATATACTGATGCTGATACACACATTAGGCCGCTGTCACTTTAAGAGCGAATGTGCGGATCTAATATACTGATGCTGATACACACATTAGGCCGCTGTCACTTTAATAGCGAATGTGCGGATCTAATATACTGATGCTGATACAC
>CM031955.1:6097698-6100198 GCA_018749465.1 Paracanthobrama guichenoti
CTCTCCTCTGCTTGTCTTTCTCTCTTATCATCAAAATGGCGCCGCTGTGTTTGGTCGCCGTTCAGGTCGCTCCGCGAAGACTGTGCTTTTATTTACTATTTTACTTTCTTTTACTCTCAGTTTTTACAAACTTATCATCTGCATTGATCTACTATGACAGCAAAACTCTTTTGGACATTGGTTACCTCTACACTGGACTGCTTCAGGACACTTACGCCGATCCTCTGTGGCCATCTGAGATTAAAGTCCGAACGCCGAGTTGAACAATGGACAGAGCCGACAGCGAAGAATCAAGAAACACCGTGGGAAACGCACCGGTATCCGTAACAGACTGAGGAAAAGGGCATTCAGACCTCCTCTCCCGAGCATTCTTCTAGCAAATGTTCAATCCTTGGATAATAAGATGGACGATCTTAGAGCCAGGATAAGTTTTCAACGGGACATGAGAGACTGTAATATCTATTGTTTGTCCGAAACATGGCTCACGCCCGCGGTCCCGGACACAGCTGTGACGCCGTCTGAGAACTTCTCTGTTTTTCAGATGGACAGAACAGCCGAGGCCGGTAAATCCAAAGGCGGTGGAGTATGCTTCATGATCAACAAGAAATGGTGCGATCCCAGGAACATCACCATTCTCTCGCGGTCCTGCTCGCCTCATCTGGAACATTTAACAATCATTTGCCGCCCATTCTATCTGCCTAGGGAGTTTTCTGCGGTTGTCGCGACCGCCGTTTACATCCCACCGCAGGCAGACACAGCGCTGGCTTTATCTGGCCTTCATGATGCTGCCAGCGGCGTCATAAACAAACATCCCAACTCGGCATTCATTGTCGCGGGCGATTTTAACAAAGCAAACCTAAAGAAAGTCCTGCCAAACTTTCACCAGCACGTCTCCTGTCCTACACGAGGAGCAAACACACTGGATCATTGCTACACCCCGTTTAAGAACGCCTATAAAGCCCGGTCACTTCCAGCGTTTGGCAAATCGGATCATGCCGCCATTTTCCTCACTCCCGAATACAAACAAAAGCTCCTCCAGGAACCCCCGGTGAGGCGGGAAGTTAAGCGTTGGTCACCCCACTCAGAGACCGCGCTACAGGCAGCTCTTGATGACGTTGACGTTGAGCGAGTTCAGCCTACGTAAACGAGTTCACAGATGTGGCGCTTTGCTTCATCAACACGCTTACAGAGCAAGCCACACAAACAATAACAATAACGTCCTTCTCAAATCAGAAACCGTGGGTGGACAATTCAATCCGCGCGGCAGTGAACACACGCACTGCTGCTTACAACGCCGGTCTCCATTCAGGGAATATGAATGAATACAGAACGTCCTGTTATGCTCTGCGGCGTGCAGTTAAAGCCGCAAAACTCCGATATAAAGACCGAGTGGAGTCTCATTTCCAACTCAACGACTCGCGGCGCATGTGGCAGGGTCTGAGGTCCATCTGCTCTTTTGGATCTAAATCCTCTGCAGAGGTCAGAGCTGATCCGTCGCTTGTGAACGAGTTAAACTCTTTCTATGCTCGCTTTGACTGTAACCGCGGCAACACGACTCCGCCAAGTGACCCGTCAGAGGAAATTACTCAGAGCAGCAACAATCACGTGATCTCGGGGGGTCTCGGAGGATGAAGTTTGGAGGGCACTCAAGCGTGTGGACGTCAGGAAAGCTGCCGGGCCGGATGGTATTTCAGGTCATGTTCTGCGGTCCTGTGCTGATCAGCTCGCCGGGTTGTTTACATCTATCTTTAATGAGTCCCTCGCTACATCTGTGGTCCCCACCTCCTTCAAAAAATCCACCATCATCCCTGTCCCTAAGAACAGTAAACCCTCTTGCCTAAATGACTATCGTCCAGTGGCTCTCACGTCTATAGTCATGAAGGTCTTTGAGAGACTCATTAAAAACACCATTTGCGCCTTCATTCCTGGACTTTGGACCCTCTTCAGTTTGCCTATCGTCCCAATAGATCGACTGAAGATGCCATCTCTCATGTCCTCCACTCCTCCCTCACTCACATCGACAGCAAAAGTGGGAACTACGTAAGGCTGCTATTTATTGACTATAGCTCAGCCTTTAACACCATAGTTCCCACCAAGCTAACCTCCAAACTCCTGGATCTCGGCCTGAATCCTTCTCTCTGCCACTGGATTGAGGACTTCCTCACTGGCAGGCCTCAGGTGGTGAGAATAGGCCAGTCCACCTCCACCTCCATCACCCTGAGTGTGGGAGCTCCACAGGGCTGTGTCCTGAGCCCCCTGCTCTACTCTCTCTACACACATGACTGTTTGTCCACACACAGCTCCACCTCTATCATCAAATTTGCTGATGATACTGTTGTCCTGGGCCTCATTTCCAACAACAATGAGACGGCATACTTGGACGAGGTGGAGCATCTAACATCATGGTGCCAGGACAACTGTCTCTCTCTGAATGTTGGCAAGACCAAAGAAATGATTGTGGACTTCAGGAAGAGACAGCAATGGACATACTCCCTCTCAT
>CM031955.1:6102698-6117698 GCA_018749465.1 Paracanthobrama guichenoti
AGAGCCAGGGTAACGCTGATGAGCTCAATGGAAAACACTTCCTCTCCAGTCATCATAATGACTTTATTTGGTTCAGCATTACACTACAGACAGAACATAAGTGTGTTGTCAAATATTTGAGAATATTGTTTTTATACTCAGAACACACAAATACACAGTAACAAATATATTTTATGTTTCCCACAAAAACACAGTGGTCTACATACACAACAGCAGAAGAGTTTACTGCGCTCAGTTACAGTAAAACCCTACGTGGCTCCGAGCGGAAGAGCTCACTGCGCTCAGTTACAGTAAAACCCTACGCTACTCCAAACAGAAGAGCTCACTGCGCTCAGTTACAGTAAAACCCTATGCGGCTCCAAACAGAAGAGCTCACTGCGCTCAGTTACAGTAAAACCTTACGCAGCTCCAAACAGAAGAGCTCACTGCGCTCAGTTACAGTAAAACCCTACGCGGCTCCAAACAGAAGAGCTCACTGCGCTCAGTTACAGTAAAACCCTACGCGGCTCCGAGCGGAAGAGCTCACTACGCTCAGTTACAGTAAAAACCTACGCTGCTCCAAACAGAAGAGCTCACTGCGCTCAGTTACAGTAAAACCCCATGCGGCTCCAAACAGAAGAGCTCACTGCGCTCGGTTACAGTAAAACCCCATGTGGCTCCGAGCAGAAGAGTTCACTGCGCTCGGTTACAGTAAAACCCTACGCTTCTCCAAACAGAAGAGCTCACTGCGCTCGGTTACAGTAAAACCCTAAGCGGCTCCAAACAGAAGAGCTCACTGTATTCAGTTACAGTAAAACCCTACGCTGCTCCAAACAGAAGAGCTCACTGCGCTCGGTTACAGTAAAACCCTACGCTGCTCCAAATAGAAGAGCTCACTGTATTCAGTTACAGTAAAACCCTATGCTGCTCCAAACAGAAGAGCTCACTACGCTCGGTTACAGTAATACCCTACGCTGCTCCAAACAGAAGAGCTCACTGCGCTCGGTTACAGTAAAACCCTACGCTGCTCCAAACAGAAGAGCTCACTGCGCTCGGTTACAGTAAAACCCTACACGGCTCCGAGCAGAAGAGCTCACTGCGCTCGGTTACAGTAAAACCCTACGCGGCTCCGAGCAGAAGAGCTCACTGCGCTCGGTTACAGTAAAACCCTACGCGGCTCCGAGCAGAAGAGTTTACTGTATTCAGTTACAGTAAAACCCTAGGCGGCTCCAAACAGAAGAGCTCACTGCGCTCGGTTACAGTAAAACCCTACGCGGCTCCAAACAGAAGAGCTCACTACGCTCAGTTACAGTAAAACCCTACGCGGCTCCAAACAGAAGAGCTCACTGTATTCAGTTACAGTAAAACCCCACGCGGCTCCAAACAGAAGAGCTCACTGCGCTCAGTTACAGTAAAACCCCACGCGGCTCCAAACAGAAGAGCTCACTGCGCTCAGTTACAGTAAAACCCCACGCGGCTCCAAACAGAAGAGCTCACTGCTCTCAGTTACAGTAAAACCCCACGCGGCTCCAAACAGAAGAGCTCACTGCGCTCAGTTACAGTAAAACCCCACGCGGCTCCGAACGGAAGAGCTCACTGCGTTCAGTTACAGTAAAACCCCACGCGGCTCCAAACAGAAGAGCTCACTGCGCTCAGTTACAGTAAACCCCACGCGGCTCCAAACAGAAGACCTCACTGCGCTCAGTTACAGTAAAACCCTATGCGGCTCCAAACAGAAGAGCTCACTGTATTCAGTTACAGTAAAACCCTACGCGGCTCCAAACGGAAGAGCTCACTGCGCTCAGTTACAGTAAAACCCCACACGTCTCCGAGCGGAAGAGCTCACTGCGCTCAGTTACAGTAAAACCCCACACGTCTCCGAGCGGAAGAGCTCACTGCGCTCAGTTACAGTAAAACCCCACGCGGCTCCAAACAGAAGAGCTCACTGCGCTCAGTTACAGTAAAACCCCATGCGGCTCCAAACAGAAGAGCTCACTGCGCTCAGTTACAGTAAAACCCTACGCGGCTCCAAACAGAAGAGCTCACTGTATTCAGTTACAGTAAAACCCTACGCGGCTCCGAGCGGAAGAGCTCACTGCGCTCAGTTACAGTAAAACCCCACGCGGCTCCAAACAGAAGAGCTCACTGCGCTCAGTTACAGTAAAACCCCACGCGGCTCCAAACAGAAGAGCTCACTGCGCCAGTTACAGTAAAACCCTCACGCTGCTCGAGCAGAAGAGCTCACTGCGCTCATTTACAGTAAAACCCTACGCGGCTCCAAACAGAAGAGCTCACTGCCCTTGGTTACAGTAAAACCCTACGCGGCTCCAAACAGAAGAGCTCACTGCGCTCAGTTATAGTAAAACCCCACGCGGCTCCAAACAGAAGAGCTCACTGCGCTCAGTTATAGTAAAACCCCACGCGGCTCCGAGCGGAAGAGCTCACTGCGCTCAGTTACAGTAAAACCCCACGCGGCTCCGGAAGGAAGAGCTCACTGCGCTCAGTTACAGTAAAACGCTACGCGGCTCCAAACAGAAGAGCTCACTGTGCTCGGTTACAGTAAAACCCCACGCGGCTCCAAGCGGAAGAGCTCACTGCGCTCGGTTACAGTAAAACCCCACGCAGCTCCGAGCGGAAGAGCTCACTGCGCTCAGTTACAGTAAAACCCTACGCTGCTCCAAACAGAAGAGTTCACTGCACCCAGTTACAGTAAAACCCTACGCTGCTCCAAACAGAAGAGCTCACTGCGCTCAGTTACAATAAAACCCTACGCTGCTCCAAACAGAAGAGTTCACTGCACTCAGTTACAGTAAAACCCTATGCTGCTCCAAACAGAAGAGCTCACTGCGCTCAGTTACAGTAAAACCCCACGCGGCTCCGAGCGGAAGAGCTCACTACGCTCAGTTACAGTAAAACCCCACGCGGCTCCAAACAGAAGAGCTCACTGCGCTCGATTACAGTAAAACCCTATGCGGCTCCAAACAGAAGAGCTCACTGTATTCAGTTACAGTAAAACCCTACGCGGCTCCGAGCAGAAGAGCTCACTGTGCTCGGTTACAGTAAAACCCTACGCGGCTCCGAGCAGAAGAGTTCACTGCGCTCAGTTACAGTAAAACCCCACGCGGCTCCAAACAGAAGAGCTCACTCCCTACGCTGCTCCAAACAGAAGAGCTCACTGCGCTCAGTTACAGTAAAACCCCACGCGGCTCCAAACAGAAGAGCTCACTGCGCTCGGTTACAGTAAAACCCTACGTGGCTCCAAACAGAAGAGCTCACTGCGCTCGGTTACAGTAAAACCCTACGCGGCTCCAAACAGAAGTGCTCACTGCGCTCAGTTACAGTAAAACCCCACGCGCTCCGGCGGGAAGAGCTCACTGCGCTCAGTTACAGTAAAACCTTACGCAGCTCCAAACAGAAGAGCTCACTGCGCTCAGTTACAGTAAAACCCTATGTGGCTCCAAACAGAAGAGCTCACTGCGCTCAGTTACAGTAAAACCCTATGCGGCTCCAAACAGAAGAGCTCACTGCGCTCGGTTACAGTAAAACCCCACGCGGCTCCGAGCGGAAGAGCTCACTGCGCTCAGTTACAGTAAAACCTTACGCAGCTCCAAACAGAAGAGCTCACTGCGCTCAGTTACAGTAAAACCCTATGCGGCTCCAAACAGAAGAGCTCACTGCGCTCGGTTACAGTAAAACCCCACGCGGCTCCAAACAGAAGAGCTCACTGCGCTCGGTTACAGTAAAACCCTACGTGGCTCCAAACAGAAGAGCTCACTGCGCTCGGTTACAGTAAAACCCTACGCGGCTCCAAACAGAAGAGCTCACTGCGCTCAGTTACAGTAAAACCCCACGCGGCTCCAAACAGAAGAGCTCACTGCGCTCAGTTACAGTAAAACCCCACGCGGCTCCAAACAGAAGAGCTCACTGCGCTCAGTTACAGTAAAACCCCACGCGGCTCCAAACAGAAGAGCTCACTGCGCTCAGTTACAGTAAAACCCCACGCGGCTCCAAACAGAAGAGCTCACTGCTCTCAGTTACAGTAAAACCCCACGCGGCTCCAAACAGAAGAGCTCACTGCGCTCAGTTACAGTAAAACCCTACACGGCTCCAAACAGAAGAGCTCACTGTAATTCAGTTACAGTAAAACCCTACACTGCTCCAAACAGAAGAGCTCACTGCGCTCAGTTACAGTAAAACCCCACGCGGCTCCGAGCGGAAGAGCTCACTGCGCTCAGTTACAGTAAAACCCCACGCGGCTCCAAACAGAAGAGCTCACTGCGCTCAGTTACAGTAAAACCCCACGCGGCTCCAAACAGAAGAGCTCACTGTATTCAGTTACAGTAAAACCCTACGCTGCTCCAAACAGAAGAGCTCACTGCGCTCAGTTACAGTAAAACCCCACGCGGCTCCGAGCGGAAGAGCTCACTGCGCTCAGTTACAGTAAAACCTCACGCGGCTCCAAACAGAAGAGCTCACTGCGCTCAGTAACAGTAAACCCCACGCGGCTCCAAACAGAAGACCTCACTGCACTCAGTTACAGTAAAACCCTATGCGGCTCCAAACAGAAGAGCTCACTGTATTCAGTTACAGTAAAACCCTACGCGGCTCCAAACGGAAGAGCTCACTGCGCTCAGTTACAGTAAAACCCTA
Source organism: Paracanthobrama guichenoti (assembly GCA_018749465.1). Classification (NCBI taxonomy): domain Eukaryota; kingdom Metazoa; phylum Chordata; class Actinopteri; order Cypriniformes; family Gobionidae; genus Paracanthobrama; species Paracanthobrama guichenoti. The sequence continues at coordinate 6,107,328 of CM031955.1, forward strand.
CGCGGCTCCAAACGGAAGAGCTCACTGCGCTCAGTTACAGTAAAACCCCACGCTGCTCTCCGAGCGGAAGAGCTCACTGCGCTCAGTTACAGTAAAACCCCACGCGTCTCCGAGCGGAAGAGCTCACTGCGCTCAGTTACAGTAAAACCCCACGCGGCTCCAAACAGAAGAGCTCACTGTGCTCAGTTACAGTAAAACCCTCACGCTGCTCGAGCAGAAGAGCTCACTGCGCTCATTTACAGTAAAACCTCACGCGGCTCCAAACAGAAGAGCTCACTGCCCTTGGTTACAGTAAAACCCACGCTGCTCCAAACAGAAGAGCTCACTGCGCTCAGTTATAGTAAAACCCCACGCGGCTCCAAACAGAAGAGCTCACTGCGCTCAGTTACAGTAAAACCCCACGCGGCTCCGAGCGGAAGAGCTCACTGCGCTCAGTTACAGTAAAACGCTACGCGGCTCCAAACAGAAGAGCTCACTGCGCTCGGTTACAGTAAAACCCCACGCGGCTCCAAGCGGAAGAGCTCACTGCGCTCGGTTACAGTAAAACCCCACGCAGCTCCGAGCGGAAGAGCTCACTGCGCTCAGTTACAGTAAAACCCTACGCTGCTCCAAACAGAAGAGTTCACTGCACCCAGTTACAGTAAAACCCTACGCTGCTCCAAACAGAAGAGCTCACTGCGCTCAGTTACAATAAAACCCTACGCTGCTCCAAACAGAAGAGTTCACTGCACTCAGTTACAGTAAAACCCTATGCTGCTCCAAACAGAAGAGCTCACTGCGCTCAGTTACAGTAAAACCCCACGCGGCTCCGAGCGGAAGAGCTCACTACGCTCAGTTACAGTAAAACCCCACGCGGCTCCAAACAGAAGAGCTCACTGCGCTCGGTTACAGTAAAACCCTATGCGGCTCCAAACAGAAGAGCTCACTGTATTCAGTTACAGTAAAACCCTACGCGGCTCCGAGCAGAAGAGTTCACTGCGCTCAGTTACAGTAAAACCCCACGCGGCTCCAAACAGAAGAGCTCACTCCCTACGCTGCTCCAAACAGAAGAGCTCACTGCGCTCAGTTACAGTAAAACCCCACGCGGCTCCAAACAGAAGAGCTCACTGCGCTCGGTTACAGTAAAACCCTACGTGGCTCCAAACAGAAGAGCTCACTGCGCTCGGTTACAGTAAAACCCTACGCGGCTCCAAACAGAAGTGCTCACTGCGCTCAGTTACAGTAAAACCCCACGCGGCTCCGAGCGGGAGAGCTCACTGCGCTCAGTTACAGTAAAACCTTACGCAGCTCCAAACAGAAGAGCTCACTGCGCTCAGTTACAGTAAAACCCTATCTGGCTCCAAACAGAAGAGCTCACTGCGCTCAGTTACAGTAAAAACCTATGCGGCTCCAAACAGAAGAGCTCACTGCGCTCGGTTACAGTAAAACCCCACACGGCTCCGAGCGGAAGAGCTCACTGCGCTCAGTTACAGTAAAACCTTACGCAGCTCCAAACAGAAGAGCTCACTGCGCTCAGTTACAGTAAAACCCTATGTGGCTCCAAACAGAAGAGCTCACTGCGCTCAGTTACAGTAAAACCCTATGCGGCTCCAAACAGAAGAGCTCACTGCGCCCGGTTACAGTAAAACCCCACGCTGCTCCAAACAGAAGAGCTCACTGCGCTCAGTTACAGTAAAACCCCACGCGGCTCCAAACAGAAGAGCTCACTGCGCTCGGTTACAGTAAAACCCTACATGGCTCCAAACAGAAGAGCTCACTGCGCTCGGTTACAGTAAAACCCTACGCTGGCTCCAAACAGAAGAGCTCACTGCGCTCAGTTACAGTAAAACCCCACGCGGCTCCAAACAGAAGAGCTCACTGCGCTCAGTTACAGTAAAACCCCACGCGGCTCCAAACAGAAGAGCTCACTGCGCTCAGTTACAGTAAAACCCCACGCTGCTCCAAACAGAAGAGCTCACTGCGCTCAGTTACAGTAAAACCCCACGCGGCTCCAAACAGAAGAGCTCACTGCGCTCAGTTACAGTAAAACCCCACGCGGCTCCAAACAGAAGAGCTCACTGCTCTCAGTTACAGTAAAACCCCACGCTGCTCCAAACAGAAGAGCTCACTGCGCTCAGTTACAGTAAAACCCTACACGGCTCCAAACAGAAGAGCTCACTGTAATTCAGTTACAGTAAAACCTCACGCTGCTCCAAACAGAAGAGCTCACTGCGCTCAGTTACAGTAAAACCCCACGCGGCTCGAGCGGAAGAGCTCACTGCGCTCAGTTACAGTAAAACCCCACGCGGCTCCAAACAGAAGAGCTCACTGCGCTCAGTAACAGTAAACCCCACGCGGCTCCAAACAGAAGAGCTCACTGTATTCAGTTACAGTAAAACCCTACGCTGCTCCAAACAGAAGAGCTCACTGCGCTCAGTTACAGTAAAACCCCACGCGGCTCCGAGCGGAAGAGCTCACTGCGCTCAGTTACAGTAAAACCTCACGCGGCTCCAAACAGAAGAGCTCACTGCGCTCAGTAACAGTAAACCCCACGCGGCTCCAAACAGAAGACCTCACTGCACTCAGTTACAGTAAAACCCTATGCGGCTCCAAACAGAAGAGCTCACTGTATTCAGTTACAGTAAAACCCCACGCGTCTCCGAGCGGAAGAGCTCACTGCGCTCAGTTACAGTAAAACCCCACGCGTCTCCGAGCGGAAGAGCTCACTGCGCTCAGTTACAGTAAAACCCCACGCGGCTCCAAACAGAAGAGCTCACTGTGCTCAGTTACAGTAAAACCCTACGCGGCTCCGAGCAGAAGAGCTCACTGCGCTCATTTACAGTAAAACCCTACGCGGCTCCAAACAGAAGAGCTCACTGCCCTTGGTTACAGTAAAACCCTACGCGGCTCCAAACAGAAGAGCTCACTGCGCTCAGTTATAGTAAAACCCCACGCGGCTCCAAACAGAAGAGCTCACTGCGCTCAGTTACAGTAAAACCCCACGCGGCTCCGAGCGGAAGAGCTCACTGCGCTCAGTTACAGTAAAACGCTACGCGGCTCCAAACAGAAGAGCTCACTGCGCTCGGCTACAGTAAAACCCCACGCGGCTCCAAGCGGAAGAGCTCACTGCGCTCGGTTACAGTAAAACCCCACGCAGCTCCGAGCGGAAGAGCTCACTGCGCTCAGTTACAGTAAAACCCTACGCTGCTCCAAACAGAAGAGTTCACTGCACCCAGTTACAGTAAAACCCTACGCTGCTCCAAACAGAAGAGCTCACTGCGCTCAGTTACAATAAAACCCTACGCTGCTCCAAACAGAAGAGTTCACTGCACTCAGTTACAGTAAAACCCTATGCTGCTCCAAACAGAAGAGCTCACTGCGCTCAGTTACAGTAAAACCCCACGCGGCTCCGAGCGGAAGAGCTCACTACGCTCAGTTACAGTAAAACCCCACGCGGCTCCAAACAGAAGAGCTCACTGCGCTCGGTTACAGTAAAACCCTATGCGGCTCCAAACAGAAGAGCTCACTGTATTCAGTTACAGTAAAACCCTACGCGGCTCCGAGCAGAAGAGTTCACTGCGCTCAGTTACAGTAAAACCCCACGCGGCTCCAAACAGAAGAGCTCACTCCCACGCTGCTCCAAACAGAAGAGCTCACTGCGCTCAGTTACAGTAAAACCCCACGCGGCTCCAAACAGAAGAGCTCACTGCGCTCGGTTACAGTAAAACCCTACGTGGCTCCAAACAGAAGAGCTCACTGCGCTCGGTTACAGTAAAACCCTCACGCTGCCCAAACAGAAGTGCTCACTGCGCTCAGTTACAGTAAAACCCCACGCGGCTCCGAGCGGAGAGCTCACTGCGCTCAGTTACAGTAAAACCTTACGCAGCTCCAAACAGAAGAGCTCACTGCGCTCAGTTACAGTAAAACCCTATGTGGCTCCAAACAGAAGAGCTCACTGCGCTCAGTTACAGTAAAAACCTATGCGGCTCCAAACAGAAGAGCTCACTGCGCTCGGTTACAGTAAAACCCCACGCGGCTCCGGCGGAAGAGCTCACTGCGCTCAGTTACAGTAAAACCTTACGCAGCTCCAAACAGAAGAGCTCACTGCGCTCAGTTACAGTAAAACCCTATGTGGCTCCAAACAGAAGAGCTCACTGCGCTCAGTTACAGTAAAACCCTATGCGGCTCCAAACAGAAGAGCTCACTGCGCTCGGTTACAGTAAAACCCCACGCGGCTCCAAACAGAAGAGCTCACTGCGCTCGGTTACAGTAAAACCCTACATGGCTCCAAACAGAAGAGCTCACTGCGCTCGGTTACAGTAAAACCCTACGCGGCTCCAAACAGAAGTGCTCACTGCGCTCAGTTACAGTAAAACCCCACGCGGCTCCGAGCGGAAGAGCTCACTGCGCTCAGTTACAGTAAAACCTTACGCAGCTCCAAACAGAAGAGCTCACTGCGCTCAGTTACAGTAAAACCCTATGTGGCTCCAAACAGAAGAGCTCACTGCGCTCAGTTACAGTAAAACCCTATGCGGCTCCAAACAGAAGAGCTCACTGCGCTCAGTTACAGTAAAACCTTACGCAGCTCCAAACAGAAGAGCTCACTGCGCTCAGTTACAGTAAAACCCTATGCGGCTCCAAACAGAAGAGCTCACTGCGCTCGGTTACAGTAAAACCCTATGTGGCTCCAAACAGAAGAGCTCAGCTGCTGCTCTTTCTTGCTAAAGCTCTGTTTGCTGATGTGAAGCTGTGGCAGGTGTTTGCCCGTGTGATGAGTCCGTGTGCAGGTTTGAATGGCGATGTGTTCCTTGTGAAACAAGAGATTTTCTGCATGAAAATTGTGCCAAATGCAGAGAATTGTGTGTAGTGTTGTGAAACAAGTGTAAAGCAGGACTTGTGCTTGTAGTTCAGCAGAATGGGTTCAGGCGGTTGTGCATGAGTTTGTGCTCATTGTGTCTCAAGTACCAGTGTGTGTGTGGAAACAACTGAGAAAAACTGTAGCAGTGTATATCAGAACATGTTCTAAACCTAATCTTATAGGCTAAAGTCAAAGTGTGGGGTGTTCAACAGCTGTTCATATTGTGAGTTGAAACACAAATATAACCCCTGTATTTTATTCCATTGCTACTGAGAAACAGCCGATTGAAGTTATGCAAATATAAAAATCAGTGCACTGAGGGCCTCTGGTGGCCGACAGATGAACAACACCAGCTCACAGGGAACGTTCTCTCAAGGTTCTCTCAAGGTTATGAACAAACGATCTTCCATTCATTCAAAGTTTTCCGGTGTTTAATAATGTTCTCACAAAAAATACATCATTCATGCAATATTTGTTTCTGAAATACTGGAGTTGAACATTTGCTAAATGTTTTTTTAATGTAACTCCTTGTTTCAGAGCGGTCAGAGCACATTCTAAAGTAACATCCCATAATGTTTGAAGAATGACACAATGGAACGTTCACTTAACATTTATATAAATCCACAACTCTTTTACATGTTTAAAAGAACTGGACGTTTTGAACATTCAGAGAATATTCGGTAATATCTTCTGAAACGTAATGGGACCGTCAGCAAAACATTCTTATTCTGTTGGGAAGACTCTTAAAGTATTTCACTACAGATGACATGCTTTAAAAGTCATTTGTAATGTGTTTCGTTAGATTACACACGTTGTGTAACTTAAATACTTCCGAACACTAATAAGGTGAAACACAAACGCAGGACTGGGCTTCCTCTGTTATTATTTTAAACTACAGCAGTTATGATCTTCTGAAGGGCGAGAAATATGATCTTTACACAACACCAGAGAAACGTCCACATCATCCTGTGCAAAAGTGTTCACCCCCACCCTGAATGCATTCAGCTTCATGGACGCAACATAAATATATTACAACACTAAATATAACAATAAAAGTCACAATTAATTTTTTTAATTAAAGTTGCAATTCTGAGAAAAAGTAATTTTCCCCTCTTATAACTGGACATTATAACTCGCAATTCTCAAAGTCAGAGATAAAAAGTGGCAATGACCTAAATAAATGACTGAACATGAATCATGAGAACAGCCGTGGATCATCAGGGAACGACACACACACTCACACACACACTCACACACACACACACACACAGTTCAGATTCAAGGGTTTGCGTGTTTCTGAATATGGTGACTTGTATAAATTCAGTCATTTTGTCTTGTGGATTATACACTCACCTGAAGGATTATTAGGAACACCTGTTCAATTTCTCATTAATGCAATTATCTAATCAACCAATCACATGGCAGTTGCTTCAATGCATTTAGGGGTGTGGTCCTGGTCAAGACAATCTCCTGAACTCCAAACTGAATGTCAGAATGGGAAAGAAAGGTGATTTAAGCAATTTTGAGCGTGGCATGGTTGTTGGTGCCAGACGGGCCGGTCTGAATATTTCACAATCTGCTCAGTTACTGGGATTTTCACGCACAACCATTTCTAGGGTTTACAAAGAATGGTGTGAAAAGGGAAAAACATCCCGTATCACGGCAGTCCTGTGGGAGAAAATGCCTTGTTGATGCTAGAGGTCAGAGGAGAATGGGCCGACTGATTCAAGCTGATAGAAGAGCAACTTTGACTGAAATAACCACTCGTTACAACCGAGGTATGCAGCAAAGCATTTGTGAAGCCACAACACGCACAACCTTGAGGCGGATGGGTTACAACAGCAGAAGACCCCACCGGGTACCACTCATCTCCACTACAAATAGGAAAAAGAGGCTACAATTTGCACGAGCTCACCAAAATTGGACAGTTGAAGACTGGAAAAATGTTGCCTGGTCTGATGAGTCTCGATTTCTGTTGAGACATTCAGATGGTAGAGTCAGAATTTGGCCTAAACAGAATGAGAACATGGATCCATCATGCCTTGTTACCACTGTGCAGGCTGGTGGTGGTGGTGTAATGGTGTGGGGGATGTTTTCTTGGCACACTTTAGGCCCCTTAGTGCCAATTGGGCATGGTTTAAATGCCACGGCCTACCTGAGCATTGTTTCTGACCATGTCCATCCCTTTATGACCACCATGTACCCATTCTCTGATGGCTACTTCCAGCAGGATAATGCACCATGTCACAAAGCTCGAATCATTTCAAACTGGTTTCTTGAACATGACAATGAGTTCACTGTACTAAAATGGCCCCCACAGTCACCAGATCTCAACCCAATAGAGCATCTTTGGGATGTGCTGGAACGGGAGCTTCGTGCCCTGGATGTGCATCCCACAAATCTTCATCAACTGCAAGATGCTATCCTATCAATATGGGCCAACATTTCTAAAGAATGCTTTCAGCACCTTGTTGAATCAATGCCACGTAGAATTAAGGCAGTTCTGAAGGCGAAAGGGGGTCAAACTCAGTATTAGTATGGTGTTCCTAATAATCCTTTAGGTGAGTGTGTATAAACATCTATTATGTGAAATATCTTATTCAGGACAGCACTAAATAAAAGCAACATGCCATTTTTATGAACCCTCTTATTTGATGAAAACGATGAAAATGTTGTATATTCTGCCAGGGTTATGACACTCATGAGCAGAACTGAGTCTGGGAATCACCAATCGCTGCTTACATTCAGGATTAAATTAAATAAATTACATTAAAACTCAAAATCATCCCATACTTTTAATCACTCGATGTAACTCTAATTTGATTACCACTCAAATTAAAATGTAACTAATGAAATACAGTGACTCAAATTTTGTATTTTAAACATGTAACTAAGTCACATGTATTTCGTTATCACATCCATTATTATATGATAATTCCTCATCATAAGCCCGAGGAGAACATGTGCCGGCTCTCAAACACACCACAACTACAGCGATCAATGCAAATAATACAATAAATAATATTAAAAAGGTCTTGCTGGGACTGTGCAGGATGTGGTAAGTGTTGGTACTGTCAGTGTGAAGAGAAATCACTGACTGATCAGTCGTCTATATACGGGAGGATAAACAGATAAAATGTGACAGTTACTGTCACATTTAGGCTCAAAACTTTAAAATTCTTAAAATAATGTGTTGTTTTAACTTAAAAGAAGTATGTTTGTGCTTGACTTAAAACATTATGTTTTGTTGACTTTATTTTGGTTAAGTTGTTTATTTAAGTTATTTTAACAAATGTTACGTTGTTATAACTAGTTGCATTTGTACAGTGTTTTCCATTAGTCTGAGCTGTGTCTGTGATTTCTGTAGTTCTTTGTGGGTTATTGTCTTTGCTGTTTCCCTATTGATTACTCATTTATTACTCACTTACTGGGATGATACCTGGGTGCTTTCGGTGGTGGACAGGGGTCAGCATGGGCACCCTGACTGGTCAGCGGCTATGCCGCCCCATACTCAACAAACTGAGATGCTCTGTGTATTCTGACACCTTTCTATCAGAACCAGCATTAACTTCTTGAGCAGTTTGAGCTCCAGTAGCTCGTCTGTTTGATCGGACCACACGGGCCAGCCTTCGCTCCCCACGTGCATCAATGAGCCTTGGCCGCTCATGACCCTGTGGCCGGTTCACCACTGTTCCTTCCTTGGAGCACTTTTGATAGATCCTGACCACTGCAGACTGGGAACACCCCACAAGAGCTGCAGTTCTGGAGATGCTCTGACCCAGTTGTCTAGCCATCACAATCTGGCCCTTGTCAAACTCGCTCAAATCCTTACGCTTGCCCATTTTTCCTGCTTCTAACACATCAACTCTGAGGACAAAATGTTCACTTGCTGCCTAATATATCCCACCCACTAACAGGAGCCGTGAGGAAGAGATCATCGGTGTTATTCACTTCACCTGTCAGTGGTCATAATGTTATGCCTGATCGGTGTCAGGAGTCAGCTTGAGCCACAAGAAGAGTATACAGACTCACGGCCCTCACGCCTTGCTAGTATCAGGTTGGATCCACTTTTACACCCAGTTCTGACCCTCCCATCTGAAAGTCTGAATTTGAGTTACTAGCTGTTTCCATTAACCGGTTTTTCTCCTCTCGTGATCAGTCATTACAAAAATTATGCCGTGTATGTTGGTAGGTAGGGCAATGCCAACACTGTTTACAGTGGAGATGGGCAGCTGTTGACCTCAACTGGGGATATCGTCGACGGTGGAAGGAATACTTTGAGGATCTCCTCAATCCCACCAACACGTCTTCCATTGAGGAAGCAGTGGCTGAGGGCTCAGAGGTGGATTCATCCATCACCCGGGAGGAAGTCGTCGAGGTAGTTAAAAAGCTGTCGACGAGATCCGCCCTGAGTACCTCAAGTCTCTGGATGTTGTGGGGCTGTCTTGGCTGACATGCCTCTGCAACATCGCGTGGCAGTTGGGGACAGTGCCTCTGGACTAGCAGACCGGGGTGGTGGTCCCTCTTTTCAAGAAGTAGGACCGGAGAGTGTGTTCCAACTACAGGGGGATCACACTTCTCAGCCTCCCCGGGAAAGTTTATGCCAGGGTACTGGAGAGGAGAATTCGGCCGATAGTGGAACCTCGGATTCAGGAGGAACAGTGTGGTTTTCGTCCCGGTCGTGGAACACTGGACCAGCTCTATACCCTTTCCAGGGTGCTGGAGGGTTCATGGGAGTTTGCCCAACCAATCCACATGTGTTTTGTGGATTCGGAGAAGGCATTTGACTGTGTCCCTCATGGTGTCCTGTGGAGGGTGCTCTGGAAGTATGGGGTCCGGGGCCCCTTGCTTAGGGCTGTTTGGTTCCTGTATGACCGGAGCAGGAGCTTGGTCCGCATTGCCGGCAGCAAGTCGGACTTGTTCCCGGTGCATGTTGGACTCCGACAGGGCTGCCCTTTGTCACCGGTTCTGTTCATAATTTTTATGGACAGAATTTCTAGGCGCAGCCAAGGGCCGGAGGGTGTCCGGTTTGGGAACCACATGATTTTGTTGCTGCTTTTTGCGGATGACGTTGTCGTGTTGGCCTCCTCAGACCAGGACCTTCAGCGTGCACTGGGGCGGTTTGCAGCCGAGTGTGAAGCGGCCGGGATGAGAATCAGCACCTCCAAATCCGAGGCCATGGTTCTCAGTCGGAAAAGGGTGGCTTGCCCACTTCAGGTTGGTGGAGAGTTTCTGCCTCAGGTGGCAGATCAGGTATCTTGGGGTCTTGTTCACAAGTGAGGGAAGGATGGAACGGGAGATTGACAGACGGATCGATGCAGCTTCTGCAGTAATGCGGTCGATGTACTGGTCTGTCGTGGTGAAGAAGGAGCTGAGCTGTGAGGCGAAGCTCTTGATTTACCGGTCAATCTATGTTCCTACTCTCACCTATGGTCATGAGCTGTGGGTCATGACCGAAAGGACAAGATCCCGGATACAGGCGGCCAAAATGAGCTTTCTCCGCAGGGTGGCTGGGCGCTCCCTTAGAGATAGGG